>JAECUM010039295.1:0-39119 GCA_016617855.1 Megalonaias nervosa
CTGTAGGTGTAGCGTTAGTAGTCAGGTATTTAGATCTAGTAATAACTATATCGACTGTAGGTGTAGCGTTAGTAGTCTAGTATTTTGATCTAGTAATAACTATATCGACTGTAGGTGTAGCATTCGTAGTCTAAATTCCTTACATTAACATAGGATTACTGTTCATTTCAGACCTATTGCAAATGCACTACAATATTGTTAGTGTGTTATTATTTTAGTTATATATCACTGCCTCATAAATATCAAGAGCAGATAATCCCTGCGCCAACGGTTGTGAGGGTCATAATTTAAACCGCAGTTATTTGTAAACGCTGCTGTACAAATCTGTTACAGCGAATACGACGTTTTGCTTGCTTTTTAGCTTTGTTTTGTTTTAGGGGTTATTTTTAGGTATGGAAGGTTCAGAAAAAGCTTAAACAGAAACCTACACAGTTCATCATTAACCAAACTTCGTTTCTATTCTTTGTTGGCGTGAATTTGTATTTGTAAATGACCACATGGCGCAGTAAACCAATACCTGCGTACTAAATACTGCATTTTAGATCAATACACCCTTATTATACGAGCAGTTTAAAGGGACGTGCATCATTTTTCCTTAAGTCTTTTAAGAAACTAATAATGTTAATGATTTAAACAAAAACAGATGGTGCTCAGATGATGTAAATATTGTCGTAAATTACTGACAACCGCCCTCCAAACAAAAGAACAAATTCAGCTTTTATTCAAATGTACATTTTATAACAAATTGTTAACGCTCCCGGCTTTACTATTCATGACGTTGACCGATTCATGGTTGTTAGGCATTCATAACGTTGACCGATTCATGGTTGTTAGGCATTCATAACGTTGACAGATTCATGGTTGTTAGGCATTCATAACGTTGACAGATTCATGGTTGTTAGGCATTCATAACGTTGACAGATTCATGGTTGTTAGGCATTCATAACGTTGACAGATTCATGGTTGTTAGGCATTCATAACGTTGACAGATTCATGGTTTTTAGGCATTCATAACGTTGACAGATTCATGGTTTTTAGGCATTCATAACGTTGACAGATTCATGGTTGTTAGGCATTCATAACGTTGACAGATTCATGGTTGTTAGGCATTCATAACGTTGACAGATTCATGGTTGTTAGGCATTCATAACGTTGACAGATTCATGGTTGTTAGGCATTCATAACGTTGACAGATTCATGGTTTTTAGGCAGCTAACTATTCTTTGTTTACAGAGTTCATACGAATCTTGTGAGGGAAATTACTTCTCCTTTCCATTTTCATGTCGCTTAAGGCATTTTTTCCTACTTGTTGCAGAAAAGAAAACTTTTCCGACCACAAAAACAAAACGCACGACAACAAAACGGCCCGTGACTTTTTTTTTTGCCTTTCTTTTTTTGAGTTTTCATATTCTTTTTGTATGAAAAGTTGAAGTGTTTTTTTTTTTAAATTTTGGTACAAACTTGTTCAATAATTCTAATCATTTTATTATTTTTTTAATTTTCGTAGTGTTTTATTTGATTTCCCAAATTTACCCAATGTGATTTTAGTATTAATCGCATTTTGTTTTCTTTCTGTATTCTGTAAGACTATTGTTTTGTTTTCGGATTGTTCTGTTTTAGAAATTGTAACCCATCTTACGTTTAGTCGTATCACCATGTATGTGGCATGAAATAAAGACGATTCAGTTTGCTTTATATTGGATTTGCACAACTTACAGTTAAATATATCTTCCTTGCGTGTAGAAGCTAACATATATAAGCCTTATAAATTTGTCTCTTGCAGCGATGACTACATTATAGTATACAATGCTGTACTACAAACACTAATATTGTAAAGTTTTTCTTCATAATTTCTTTATAATTGTTCCTATAGTCTTTGCCAGCAACTGTGATATTTTGGATTTTCCGTATAATTTGCCACTAACATTGTGTGTGTGTGTGTGTGTGTGTGTGTGTGTGTGTGTGTGTGTGTGTGTGATTTAGATTTTTAACGTAGCTTTAACAATTTTTCAGTCATATCCCTACGATGTCTGCAGTGTGACAGTTTATACTGATGTCTAGCACTGGGGCATCATGCCGCAGACATGGCCACTAACATTGTACATGATGTACGACTAATTATTCTGATGTTATACATCCTGATACAAGCAGATATTTTAAGACGAATCATATTTCAACATTGTAGGAGCTGTTTTTCAAGCTACAGAAAACTACAATGTCTCGTTCTTTCTTGGGGGCGGATTGTTTCTTCTAGGAACAGGATTGCATTCCGCGTTACACATGCCATGCATCAAGAGCTGCTACGCGAAAAAGGCCAAGTGTCCAGACCACTTTGAAATGGCAGTCAAAACTCAAGGCGATGAAATGTCTTCAAACGGTAAACCAACATCAGTTTAGTCATCTTCATGTGATATTATATTTTAACAGCTATGTGAAAAGACACAAAAGTTTTGTTACTATGTTTATATAGAAATTCTGTACAGTTCCATAAAGAAAGCGAAGTCTATTAAATATATTGTTACTAAGTAAAAATAAATATTCCGCATGTGCAATTTAGAATATCTACTTTTAATACAAATAAGAAGAATAAACTTCTCTCATATGTGCGTTATCTTATATACTTTATTTAAAATAAAGTATTTTTAAAGAGTCTTTCCTTTTATAGCAATTAAACTGTAATTTTTCATACTGAAGTCGAATGAATCATTAAGACGGTTCATGTTTATTTTGGTTTACGTTTAATCTATGTTATTGTTGTAAATTTTAGTACACTCCAAGATAAAATGAATTTATCGTTCGTCTTTAGTATGTTAGTAGTTGTTTCAGTTCTAGTTCTCAATCTGCTTTTATTTAAATATGGATTGACACAATACTGAAGCAGCTTCTATGATGGTTGCACATGCCATTCATTTCAATTTTAAGCTTTTCTATATTTCTTATTACCCACACAATCATGCAGTCAGTCTGGCTAATAAAATGAGTTTTAATGATCCTTAATTAGGAAAGTTTGCCAGTTGACATGAACCTTTTTTATATTACACGCACCTGTTATGATGAGATGAGTCGTATTGTTCTTGATTACAATAACTATAAGTTAGGAAAGAGAATACTTTCCAGTTTGATTTCTGTGGTTCAACCTTTTATCTCTCTGAGGGTCAACTGTCATTTTGATAAGCCAGATTGTATACAAACGTTGATCAATTGTTATATTCTAAATATAAGCTAGATTGTATACAAACCAGTTTTAGTATGAGAAATCCATTTTACAATAATTAAATAGTTTCTTTAAAAATGATTTTATCTTGAAAAAGTATGAAAATTCAAGTTAAGCTGTTATGCATATGTATGTTGTCTATTTGACTTTGTATCAATGTCTTTGATTTTTCTAATAGTACAAATGACGCTGTTCACTAGTCATTTCTGTCCTTGTTCCATAATTCATATCTTCTCAAGATCAAATATGAATGTATATGTCACCATATTTTGTTTTTCAAACCTTGTTATATTTCCCAGAGTTCCGTGTGACACACATGCTGTTATTCATATCCATCGAAGATGTTTGTTTGCAGAAAAATAGTTGCATTTTTAAAATAATATTTCCGTATTTGTAGTTTACAAGTCGACCAAGCATTGTCGTTATTCACTCATTTTCAAAGCTCGCAATGGCAGGCCTATTTTATCTTTAAATGATATATAGCTACTATATTCCACAATTTCTTTTAAGTCAAGTTTTGTTATCTTTTAACTGAAAGCTTGCAACTGGTTCATTTTTGTTAATGTTACAATTATTTTATTCATAACTTTGTCAGAAAAATAAAAAAAATAAAAAAATATAAATGGACAAATTACTTTATTATTGATATATTCGAAGTTACATAATCTTAATACAACGCGTTTTTCATTCATTCCTTTTCATTTTTATTGTCTGTAATGCAAATAATTAGTGGTTCGATTACCGTACATACACATGTACTAGTGTGCCAACTAGATATTTCCGGATCTGCAGGCACATTATGGGACGGCATATCAGTATCCATGTTGATTGCAGTTAGGAATTAGTTATAGTCTAGTGTATACAGTATTCGTATGGGTTTTTAAGATACATTTTAAATTTGCACTGCAAGAACAGTACACGAGCTTGGGAGGAACTTTTTAGCTGACCTGGTTTTAAGGTCATCTGAGCCAATGACATTGGCCAATCACAACTTCTGAAAAAGGCCCAATATCAGACAGACCTGAAACTGAAACCGATCTGCAGTCAGATACGACCGACGTTATTAAAGCAAGAGAAACCTTGAAAACATTGTTACATTTGTAAAAAAAATAAAAATAAAAACCCCCACTGAAGACAATTTGACCAATGGTCACATTCTCGTTTAGAAGTTTTCAAGTCTGTACAAATGATGCCGATCCTACACAAATATAGTCGCCATTACTTGAAATAAAAAAAATTCTTCAAGATGACTCCTTAACTGCCACTCAGCAGAAGTTTGCTAAACTTGAGTTGAAACGCAGTTACATAAAGGTCTCTCAGCTTTATACAAATGATACGCAGTCAAATATGATCGTCGTTACAGACCAATGGAAAGACTTTTAATTGATTTCAACCCTGAAGCGACTCAGCAGAATGTGACCACATTTGATAAAAAGCATCCCGACATGAAGTCTTTCAGTTTTATACAAACGATATGTATTCACTCTCAAATACGGCCACCTTTCTAATAAATAAAAAACCAAACTCTTTTTTAAAAGAAAAGCGACTTCTTCCCAAGAAACACTAAACAGAATTTGACCATATTTGATAGGAAGCATCCACTGCTAAGGACTTTTAATTTACGCAAATAATGTCGAGTTGAGATCAAAAATGGCTGTTGTTAAAAACAAATGTGAACTTCGCAAAATCGCTCAAAAGACTTTGACCAAGTTTAATAGTAAGCTTACAAGTTTGGAAGCCTTTCAGATTGATGTAAATTATGCCGATCTAGGATATAATATGACCTCCTTACTGGAACTGAAGAAACACTGAATAAACTTTATCGAAAGAAAGGGGAAGCTGGATATGACCAACTTTGACACAGAGCATCCTGGCATAAAATCCTTTCAATATTGTGCACATGATGCTGATTTGACATCCAGTATGGATCGAGCTAAAGCGAAATAGTGAAACAATTGCTTTCATAACACATGCAGTCAACATCATTGGAAGACATTTATAGAGAACAAATTTTACTGACCCGGATGTCTTGTCAGTTACCCGTACCATTGGTTTTAGGTAGATTCCAGCCTGGTGAGTGGTCTCATGCCCACAAGGGCCTCTTGTTAATCGTATATTTTTACACTGCGACTTATTCCGTTTTATGTTTTTGTTTGTATGTTTTGTTTTGTTTGCAGGATGATTTATTTGCTTCTGTAAAAATGCTTCCTTGTAGAGTTTACTTGGCACAAGAAGTAAACTTTTAACTCTATATAATAGATTATAAGTTTTATCTCTATCTCATATTTTTTCTCAAAAAGTCACACATGAGAACATGGATTGCAATTAGGAGCATTGATGCAGGGAGGTCAAAGGTAATGGTTTCTCTCTGTTTCTTTTGTTTCTTTCTTTGCCTTAGTTTTCTTTAACAACAGTTGCAGTCTGCTAAAAATTCAAATGTCTTGGAGGGAGAGCTTTATTTTTCTTCCAGGAGTGTAACGATTGTGATCTTACATCATCCATTACTGTTGTATTCTATTCATCACGGATGATTAAACAAGGTTTCAAGTTATTAGTCCTTAAGTGAAGGATCAATTCTTAGCGAGACAAAATAAAGTACATATCACCAACCGCTTTATCAAACATTAGAATGATTATATTGAAATTACCTTTACCGTATGACCGCTCCGGTGGCCTAAGTGGTTAAAGCGTCCCCCTCAAATGTGGGAGGTCGTGGGTTCGAACGCCAGCCTGAATCATACCAAGGACTTAAAAAAAAATGGTACTAGCAGCTGCCTCGCTTGGCGTTCAGTATGAAGAGGTTAGTGTTAAGATTGGTCTCCTCGTGTCAGGATAATGTGACTGGGTGCTAGACATCACTATAAACTGTCATAATGCAGGGATCGTAGCAGTATGACTAAAAAATAGTTAAAGCTGTGTTTAAAATCCACTGCGCGCGCGCGCGCACACACACACACACACACACACACACACACTTTACTGTAGTCGAAATTGCTATTGTTAAGGAGTACGCATACCATGTCGCCGAAGCCAAACTGATATCATTAGAACGTTTCTTTGTCCCTTTCTTTCAAACTTAATGTTCAGTTCAAATCGATTCTTATTAATAAAAGCACAAGGATATGGGCATATGAAATATCATATTGCCGTCTAGTTAACAAAAGCAGCTTTGATTTTTAATTCAATAATAAAATCTCGTCTTATTTATACGAGGGCAAATGATGTGGACAATTTTGTACTGACAAATTTTCAAGGCCAGCCGCTGTCACTTTTCTTTTCAAGTATCGGAAGTATTTACAACTTCACTTAAAGACTCACAATACTAACGATATGGACGAATGTGAACCAGTCTAGAAATGGGGTAAGATAAAGTATAGTATGTATGGGTTTGCCTGGTCATGATTGGTTGATAATACAAAGTAATATTTTATTAAAAAGAATCTTTTGAGAACTTATCCTGTTTGTAACTGAAAAACAAACACAATGTGTTATTATCGGAATTTCAGTCCTTTCAAAAAGTTAAGTTTGGAACAGTCGTTTATGAAATTAACGCCTGATTCTTAAAGTACGGAACTAAATTACATGTTTCAAACATGTACATAAAATGAAATGGCGCGTGATATTTACCTTTCTACAGAAGTTTGCATCAAGGATGAGTCTTTACCGAGGAGAAATGTTGGTGTGATCATGAGCAATCAGAAATTTAAACTAGTTGGATATAGAATATCATGATGCTTCTTGGGCTTACTGTTGGAGATGAATTAGTATCATCAGTCCGTAACTCATTCACTCCTGGCGCCACGTTGGTGCGTCAGAAGGTAGTACCCTACATCCGAGCTCGGTAGCGTCAAGGTCATTTCAGATACATCAAAATGGATGGTATTACAGAAATGTAGACAGATGTAGCTCTACCAGGATACAAATAATCTGGACTTTCTGCTTGCACTACAAAATAGAGAGGGAAAATGTATTTTTTGAAACCCGATTTTTTAACACCAAAAATTCGCCCTTTGTCGGAATCGGATTTTGCGTCTGGATTTTAGACTTTTGGGTCTCAGATCTAAAGCAGACAGCTCTGAACTGCACACAGACAGGTGATCATTTGCAAAAAGTAGGGTACGTTGTGGATTTAAAGTATAAAGTGGCAATGGCACGAAAATGATGGGTCCAATAAGCAAACACCAACCTACCCCCAAAACTCAACATTTACCCTTCTTCACATGCGCGAGCGAAATAGCCAATGAAAACAACGTTTCTAAAACAAATTGGCATCAGGCTGAACGGAAATCTTTTGTATGCAGATTTATTTGGATGTATTCAGAAGCAGCCCCCAAAATGTGTTTCCTACTAGCATTTCAGGCGAAAATGACACAAATCTCCAGGGGTTAATGAGTTAAATGACCACAGTCCTAAGCCAGTTTTCGTACAAAGTAGAGAAAATTCGTTAAGGATCTAAAGAAAGATTGATGGAAAAAAGTATATTGACATAGTAGTATGATAATAGTAAGTTTAGATATTTGCTACAGATACATAGGTCAAAGCCTTTACCACCCATGATTTTGTCCTTACATCACGCGCACACGCCCACGCGTGTACGTTACCAACAGGCGGCCATGCAACATGAAAATCTTGTGGGGTAGAAGACTTCAAACTAGATCAGTAACAAAATAAAACTGCTGGTATTGTACTACAAAGTACCAGTCTCTGAGATTGTCTGTCGACTTGATAAGTACAATCCACAAGCAGAAGTACATACACGACCACTGTCCCCGGTCCACTGTCCACGTCCGTTCATGGGACAAGTACATACGCCGGAGCAACGTGAGTGCGGCGCGAGTACGTCTACTAACCGGCCAGTGTAATGATTTGCATCAATGCTAGCGTGACCACCGTTATTGGAAATGTATTACAGACACTCACCGGACACTATAATCGGTTACCCGACCGATTTATGAGCTGGCTATTCAAATTCTGTTTCTGCGCGGATTTCATTAAAAATGTTCTTTGCCATCAGTTTGCCTTCTTCCATATCGTTGTTCTATCAAATACTGGTATTTTTTACAATACAGCTCCCGATTACTGCTGAAATCAGTGCAAGTGTTACAAGCTTATGTAAAGGCTCAAAACGTTTATCTTCCATTCTGATACTATTTCATCCAGATTTGATAATTTTAGTTACATATCGAATCTCAGCATCACTGACTGAATACTCTAACTTATGGGCTGTAGAACTTTTTAGTCGATATCAGATGTTTTCTATAGACTTAATTCTATCAGTTATATGCTGGAGATCTTTCTGGTTGATACCATATGGTAGAGCTGGGCAATATTTTAGACCATTATCAGATATAATCTGGTTTCCGTGATTCGATATATATTTTTGGACATCTTTTGCTGCAGTGGAATCATGCTAGCGTTGTATTTTTGCAATAGTCTGAGGTGGAAAGTCTGCTTGTTTTTTTGGCATTTGTATACTTTTTAATGTTTTAAAAGGAAATTACTCGATTACACTCCCTGTAAATTCATCACATCCGGTTCCATATCTGTGCTCGGAGTTACCGGTGGTTTTCCATTTCCTGCAGCACGGTGTTGAACTCAGCCGTGGTAATCGTAATTGTATTGAGACTACTTTGTTCGTCCAGCATACTGGATGGTGCGAACCTTGTATGTTCGTAAAAGTGTTTGTTTCTTTGACACGTTTTGCAACTCTTGTCTCCAAATATCTTTCTTTTCCAATAGATAGTTCCCGAATGACGTCATCAGCCGCCATATTTGTGGTCAGCTGGCAGATTTACCGTTGACTTTATATGGTGTTTGGAACTTGAAATAAATTCATTGAATCTCAAGATACTTTTACGAAAGTTACATACATAAACAGAACGCAATTCAAGCTTTCTGTTAGTATCTATATTTGTGATTTATAAGTTGCCTTTGCTTCAGTGTGCCTCGTTAAAAATGGAAAATTTTGGTGATCGCATATAGAAGAAACTGCCAGGTTGCCCATCGTCCAGGTAAAATGGGCAAAATATCGTCTGCTAGTGACGTCATCGGAAAGCATCTATTGTTGCTTCATAACTCTGGGCAACCATTAACTCATTTCAACTGCTTAAAATCCCACTGAAGTCAATTGTAGCACTTCGTCGTGTTACAACTCTTTGGTCTTAAACAAAGTCACAGTAAAGAGCGAAAACCTAGTTTTTAAAATCAACGAATGATTTATCTGCCTAGAATGCAAAGAGAAAACCTAAAAGAACTTACAGAATGGTGAATTAGATCCCATATAGTCCTAAAGGTTCTATCACAAGTCCAAGAGCATGAAGTTCAGTTGAATTCCAGTGGTAGTCCAGATAGGTTATCATATTGAATTTGCTGATGTGTAAGTAGTCTCGAATGTGCTAATATGCCAATGGCCTGGAATGTGATGATAACACAATAATATAATACAAAATGTTCTTATCTGAATTCCCTTTAATTTAACATTACACTAACAAATTTTCAAGAGCAGTTGCCTTAGATTTTCTTTTCTAGTATTGGAAGTATTTACAACTTCATTAGTGAAATGTAGAACTTAAGGAATCACATTCCAGTCCAAGAATATTATGGAGCACTTTGTAATTCCAGTGAATAATGATCTGAATAAATTAATCCACTAAAATTAAAAACTAAACACAACAAAAAGATATATTCTGCTTCAGACGCCAAGGCAAGAATGAGTAATTTTCAGATAAATAGATTATATACCCCTCAAACTGACCTAGGTCGCAATTACCATTTACTGAAAATACTCTTTCACGTAATAGAATTTTCCATTCTAGAAGATTGTTAGGTCAGAATTAAGACTACGTTTTAACTCAAATTCAGTAAATATGTTTACGTTAATAATGATATAAATATGCAATCCACACTCATAGAGAAATGTTATCTTTGTATTCTGTTAGTTACAAAATAAATGTCACTTGTCAGATACACCATGAACTTGACTTTGGATAAGGTCAAGTACAAAATACACACATCGTTGCATGCAATAATAAAGAAAAGCCAACAAATAATACAAATTAAATGTACATAAAAGTATCAGAATTTGAGAAACATTCTAGCCGGTGAAACTCTAAAACCACTCTCAAATCAAACAAAAGTTGGGAAATGAAAGATTAAATATTAGAATGAATCTAAACAGATCAGATTAGAAAACTGGAAGGAAAGCTCAGTGGCACAACATTTCTCTTCCCCAACCACACTTTCAATGATGTAATCCTGACTGAAATTGCCCACAACTTAAAATTTAGCACAGAAGATAGGAAATCCAAAAGGAAACTTATTAGATTCGCCAGTTTCGCACACTTAACCCATCGTCTTAAATGGCGAATAGTCTAGAAAGGGCCAATGTAGTGCATAGATAGCAAGAAATTTCCTGCATAGTTCAATATACCTTCTCAAAACCATGGTCTCCATTTTCCTTTTAAAAAATAAAAATTCCTAATGTAAAATATACATTTAATTTCATTTTATTTTTAATATGTCAGAACAAAATTCAATTGGACAGTTTGTAGTTTCACAACCATACAAACGATGTAAATTTATACTTTTTAACCTGCTTACTTACATCACTAATTCTATCCTTTATTCTAAGGACTTTCCGCGTTGGGAGCGCTTATTTAGGATGCATCCTATGAAGTAGCGCTTTACAATATTGTTCATTTCATTCATTTTTTTATTTCTTGTATTGTCGTCTTAAATCAGTAGTGGGACGGGGCGGATGCACCGGGTGCTAGACATCTTGGGGCGCCATAATCACGGACGCCAGAGATCTTGGGGCGCCAAAACCCCTTTGGGTCTTCATCGTCGCCCTGGGCACTATGTCCCCATTTAGTACGCCACTGTCTTAAATATCCACAGCCAAACCTGCACGCTCACCAGAAATATTGTAACGGAAACCTGTTTTTGTAAACAAAAGAAAATTCACTGGTCGCCAAACTTAAATCTTTAGGAACTTTCTTTTATGCAAAACCGTGAATGAAAGTGTACTGAACGTAATGGAGGTATCAAGATTCAGATCGGAATATTTTTTTTTGGTTTTCTTGATTTTCCAGGCGCAAGTGACCAGTTGAGTTACCCCTTTCTTGCGCAAGATAACAGATTTACAAACAAATGTACGCACTGTTTAATTGTAATTTCATCTTTATTATTATTATTATTATTATTATTATTATTATTATTATTATTATTATTATTATTATTCCAGAGCCATATATCAGTTTATAATGGTGACTTTCCTTTGTCAATTTTCTTCTATTTTTATATCTTTCAGTCACGCCATATTCTATGGAAGAGTCTTTCCATTTCTTCCGTCCATCTTGAAATTCGTCTAGTCAATTTTGGTATAAGACCCTATGCAAAGAAGTGTGTGTGTGTGTGTGTGTGTGTGTGTGTGTGTGTGTGTGTGTGAGATTTGGAACTTTATCGTAGCTTTAACAATTTTTCAGTCATATCACTACGATGTCTGCAGTGTGACAGTTTATAGTGATGTCTAGCACTGGGGCATCATGCTGCAGACATGTAGCATGATGTCCCACCCAGTCACATTATCATCACACCAGGCCGACCAGTCCTGATACTAACCTCTTAATTCTGAGCGCCAAGCGAGGAAGCTGTTAGTACCATTTTTATAAGTCTTTGGTATGACTCTGCTGGGGTACCAACCCGCAGACGCTCTACCTACCAGGCCACCGTAGCGGTGTCTATGTAAAAAAGAATGCGGCTGACAAATGCTACCTACATTTGAATTGTCACCTGTACTTACATATGTCACTTGGTTTTAGATTAATCAGGTTTTGTACCGTAGGTATCTGCTTGAAGTGTCTGCGAAAACTCATGCTAAATGAACTGTACATGGCTACTACCCTGTTCCGAGCTGATAATATCATATTTTATGCAGCAAAGTTTGTATGCACCTTTAAACTTCTTTATTACAAGATAACAACAACAATCACAAAAAATAGATCCTTTATACTACAACGCATGCACATTGATGTAAACATTTAAGATCCTCACCAACCAATCACAACTTCCGGATAAAAAGACATTTCTCAAGGCATGGTTTCAATTTTATTTTTAATTTTGTTTTGCCTCTTTTATTTTCCACTTCTGTTACTTGTATTCCTTACTGCGTTACTCACCGTTATGGAGCAAAATCTTGTGGATATGTGATGCCACAGGTACGCAACAAAGTATACATGCATAGTATGGATCGGACGGGATTGATCTTGATGGTGGCAGCTCGCTTGTTTCTTCTTATACTTATGACAATTTATTTGAAATCTTGTAGAAGCATCCCTGTTGCCATGATGAGGTTCTGTCAAATATACACTATTGATTCATGCTTTGATTATGTTCATGATCTAAAGATAAGTAGACAATTTTGCATCTATTTTCTTTGAAGTGCGCAAGTATTCACCGGTCTCGTATAGGATCAAATTGGTAGGTGACTTTAGACGTGCTGTAGCAAATATTTTTACTTAAGTAATATCAATTTCAAGCTTGTTTGCGTTCTGTTTACATTAGTCCTGACCACCTGGTTGCTGAACTTACTCAAAATAGATAGTGACATTTATACTAATCCGGAACCAAATTATACTGCCTTTTAAGTAGTTCCATATAACGACACATCTAGCTCTCAAGTTTTTGCTTGCGATGTACTTGACTTTCCCACCACCTCTCAATTACGCAATATAATGTTCAAAGTATTTTGGCCAAACTAGATACATTGTATGTGGAATTGCAGGAATTCGATATTTTGCCTTCACTTAAACTTGGCTTAATCCCTCCATTTCTTCTGATGACCTTTCCTTCCAACTTTGCCACAACCCAGTCAGGAAAGGTTGTGCAGGTGATATTTACGATGGTGTCATAATATATGTGAAAAAAACCCTTCATTTCCAAAGTCGACATGATCTTATACTAAATTCTTTCCAGTGCCCATGGACTGAACTTTCACTTGGACAGTGACAAATTCTGGTAGGGCTTATTCTATCGACCTCCAAATGCAAACAGAGCGTGTACTTCAATGATAGAAGACTCCATACATCTTGCTGTTGATACAGGGATTAGAGATAATATGCTAAATCAGCTCAGTGGTCAATGTAGGAAATCACTGTGTGATGAACTTTCCATTCATCACTGCATTAATCAACCGACCCATTTTGCTGAACACTCTTCAACCTTGATAGATCTTTTACTTGTAATGAATAATGACAAGTTAATTCCCAGCGGGATTGGAGATCCTTTGTACATCAGTATATTAGACGTCAACGCCCCTGTTATGGCATGTATGGATATACGATCATTGCGACTATAATCTCCTGAGATATAAAGCATCTACTACCGACTGGGATTGCTTGGAATGTGACGATATTGACAAATATATCAACAACACATATTCTTGATATCTGGCCAATGTATTGCAAACAGAAATGTTCAAGTCTAGCCATGAGGACCTCCATGGATCACGATCGATACGTAAATGTAAGAGCATATCGAAAAGCCAGCAACCAGTCGAACATATCATCTCGGTGGACTAAATTTTGTTCCATGTGGAACAAAACAATCTCTGTGATTCGAGAAGCCAGACAGCTACATACTGATAAATTAGGATAAGAGCTGAAATAAAGCAATACATCATCCAAAGACTTCTGGTCAGTCCTTAGGGTATTCAATAGCTCTGACCGTACACATTCAATCAAGTATCCTTTCAAAGTCAAGTGCCTCCACCACTTTCAGCCGATATACAATTCAACGCTGTTACGCGCTATTGGTTAGTTGGCATTGCATATTAAGGGAGACAACTCATGTAATCCAATAGATGTCGCTAGGACAAAGTACCAAAATATCTACTCGATCCGCCAAGGTGTATATAGGGTTAACATATTGGAACCTTGGCTAGTGAAGATGATGTTAGCCTAAGTTCCATAGAACTAACGCCTGACGAAGTACAAAATGTTCTCAAAGCCTTCCTCTTCGTAAGGCTGCTGGTCCTGATGGTCCAAATAACTGTACTTTGTGCCACTGTAACTCCTCCATCCGCTTTGTCTACTTTTAAACCAGTCTGTTAGAGAATAAACCTTTCCAAACACTTGGAAAGAAGCAAACGTCGGTCCACTTTTAAAGATAGCCCAAAACAGACCAATGTCATTTCTCAATACTGTTGGCAAAGTTTTTGAAAGACTAATGTTTAAACGCATTTTCAATTACTTCCGTGAAAATAACATTCTTGCACCTGGCCAGCTTGGTTTTATTCAGGGTGATTCTAAAGTTAATCAATTAACATACCACAATGAGACGTTATGCAAAGCAATCGATTCAAGTATGTAAATTAGACTTGTATTTTGCGACATAAATAAAGCTTTTGACCGAGTGTGGCATGAAGGACTCATTCACAGACTGAAAGCTATTGATATGACAGAAAGCCCCATAAAACAGTTCTCTGGCTATCTCCGAGGTAGAAAACAACGTGTAAGACTTTGGTATGCCTCAAGGATCAGTTTTAGGTCTCTTCCTTTTCTTGATATACATAAATGACAGTCTTTATGGTACACGCTTCAATGTAAGTTTATTTAAAGATGACACAAGTCTGTTTCTAATCTTAGATAATCCAGTCGTAACCGCGCATAACCTCAACTCTAATTTGAAATAAAAAGTTCTCCATGGGCAAATAATGGACTTGTATGTTTCAAACGTTCTAAAACGGAATCTCTGACAATTTCTAGGAAAATTAATGAAGCCTTCCATCCACCTCAATATACGCTGAATCAAACAATTAAAGAAGCTGACCACGCAACAAACATCTTGTCTTATTTCTCTCAAATGACTGCTCATGGCTCAAACAAATAGACTATACAAAGGAAACTGCATGGTCAATATTTAATGTAAACTCAGATTCCAACATGACAGGAACTCATTAGAAAGCATGCTTTAAATTTTTATTTTATTCCATTACATGTTATTGTAATGATAATTTTGTCTACTGGATTTGATTTTTTTTAATAGAAATTCAATTCAGTTCTGTTTGACCTCATAAACAACCAGTAGCTGAAACATTGTATTTTCTGCTGACCTAGATTCAGAACCCGTGTCAGGTTTGGAGTAAACAACTTTTTTTATTATTCATATCTAGGGTAAGAACCATTGATTTTAGTTTAGGCTATACATAAGTACGTGACAATTAGCATGTAAAAAATATTATACGACGTTCCAGAAGGTGATCACGTGACCCTCATCCGGGAATCTGTTTTGCGTCTTAATTTACTGTATAGTCGTTTTCTTGAGAAGAAATAGCCAGTTGGGCTTCAAATCTCCAACACTTAAAGGTGTCTTGTTGTGACCAGTTTGAGTTGAATTTTTATGTTTTGGAATTATTGATTCTCTCACTGGAAAATACTAGTGATCACCAGAATTCTTGGACAAGACATTTATTGAAATTATTCGGAATTCAAAAACTGGAATATTATTCTTTGTGATTCAACAAGGAACTGTTGACAAGGCAACACTTTGAAGGTTATCAAGACGTCATCACCTTCCATCTTGGAATTTCATCGGGATTCGAACTGTGATTCACTTAGAACGTTTTATTGATATGGCTTATAATGTTTAATTCTTGGATTAATTTTGGGTTTGATTCATAAGCCGTAAGTCCTTTTTCACATTTTCATCTTGTTTTTCTAGGGAAATAAATTATTTCTTAAATTTTACAAAGCTTGTTGGCTTCACTCTTTTCTTGTTACTTTTGTACGAGCCTAGAAACGTAACAATAGCTACTTTTTATATCATTGTATATCATATTTAAGATAATTATTACTTGAATGTTAACATGTTTACCTGGTTCTGTGTTCAGAACATTGGTTTTCTCCTTGGAAATTCCCGACCTACCTGATAGTTGTCATGTTCTTTACTAAAATTAAGTAAAAGACCTGATATTGTTTACAACATAAAATCTTATAGAAATTATTTTGTTACCCTCATCCTGGTTCTCTTACTGTGTCCTAGGCTTTTATGTTAAGGTTGTTTACATCAGAATTATTTATTTATATCATAACATCTGTAGTGGAATCAGATTTTGGGTTGCGTTTTGAGAGGTTTTATTTATTTAAATTATTCATTGGAATTGAAAAGTGCTAATTTATTCTTTAGGTCTAAATCACTATTTTGGGATTATTGTGACTTCATTCAAGGACATTCTGGATTATATCATTGTGATACATGAAAATTAGCACATTAAACTATTCCAAGCTATTGGTACATCAGCGCATTCAAGATTGGAATTCATTCGGAACACCACTGGAATTCATTTGGAATACTCTATACTTTGGACTTGTTATGGACGCTTTAGATCTATTCGGGATTTAATTCGTGATACTGTAAGTTCGTTTTTCCCCATGTCACTTTGTATTCTAGAGAAATAAATTATTTGTTGAATTTTTACTGAACTTATTGATGTTCGCTGTTTTATGTTACTTAGAGTAAGACATACAGTCGTAACACTCTTAAAGCAGTCCTGCCATATTGCACATTAGTCAAGTACCATTGAGGCAGAACTGAAGTAATCCGATAGTATTGCAAACAACTAAAGCGTACCTATTTTTTGTGTGTGTTCAACACCATTTTCAGCACATGTTATACGTGGTGGCCAGGCTATCTGGTGGAGGAAGAGCTCGACAAAAAACCCGGGAAAAACCGGCGACCCACGGAAAGCTACTGACAAGCTTTCTCCCATACCCACATTGGCCAAGACTGAGACTCCAACCGACGCGAACAGGGGTGAGATGTAAGTGATCTGTAAAGGTGAGCGCCTTAAAATACTAAGCCATCAAGGGACCCAGAACATATACTTTAATATTCACGGGAAATGAAGAGAATTAACTACATTTTGAGAAATGAACGATATCGACACATATTCAAAAATTAGACTAAATTTCTCTCCATTAACATAATTAACATTCCTACACCTAAAAGACGTAGCAAACAGTTTTTCAATCCACCATGAATAACGACCACACGTTTACCTTTACAAATAAGTCACACATTTCATTCAGCAGTGTATCCCCAGTGTACAAATTTTTATACAAATATAATTACTTTGTCGTCAAAGCCACCATTACCAACAAATGTCGATGCAGAAAATATGGTTACCATCCTACCTTATATGAGCTACACCTGGTGATCCGGTTACGAGCCAATTACCGAATCTGCAATAGGGCATATTGCGCATATTTTCTGATAGTTTTGTGCAGTCAATCGAGTATATCTCGTTTGATTAAATGTTCAATATAATAGTCTTATTATACTTATATTTTGACGCTGTTGTTCGGTATCTTTCATCAAGGAAATGAAAGATTATCATTTACCACGAGGCACAATATGTAAGAATTGATGATATTCTTAACACCAACACCAAAAGGTAAATAACGATAAAGCATATATACCTGCCTATTTATTTATTTATTTATTTATTTATTCCGCGATTCGGCAGCTGTCTTTTCTCAGCTAACTAACTTAATACCCTGCTTTTTCAATTGGTGACTGACCCATTGACCAAGAAAACTACACATGTTAAATGCTATCATGAGGATTTCACACATTTCTGTCGGTTTAAACAGTATCTTGTATCTAGGCGTATTTCAGCATAAGGCACGTCAAAAGAAACGATTTTTTTTCCTTATGAAACCGTTCCACGATCGTTATAAAAACAACTGTTTTAAGGTTTCTCAAGATTGTCCATCTCCATCCAAATCTGACGGCCATCATTTGTCCAAGATGCTCTGTGTCAAAGTTGGTAGGAATAAGCTAAGCAGTTATTTATTGTCGTGTAAATATTTTCTATTTTTTATACTGGATTGGCATGTGAACACATTTTAAAGAATTTTATGCAAAGAAACTTTTTTTTTAGTTTCCTCAAAATCTGTTATGCAGTTTGTTTTAGATTTATTTTACATTTTTAGGAACAGTAACCATATTTGATAACGTAATGGCATCATCTATAATAAAGATTGACCTAACTGTATGACAAAAAGCTATCTTTCAATTTGGTCAAATTATGGCATCTTTATTTGAAGAAGAAGTTGTTTAAAGATACTGTATTTTAGTAACAGTCATATTTTATGGCCGTTCGCATCATATGTACAAATTTGACAGTTACTCTGTATTAATTTTCTCTCTGTCAAGTTTGATCTAATTCAATTTCAACAGTTTTGGAGAAGAAATCATTGAATTCTTTTTATATTTTTAGTAAATGCTATTATATTTGATGATGGATCAGCACCAGCTGTTCGAACGTAAAAGCTCTCAATGCCAATATGCTTTCTGTCAAATTAGGAATAATGTAATGATCCTTTAATTTTCGTAATCGGAGCCATATTTTAATGGTGGCCATATTTAATGGTGGAAGGTGGATCAACATCATTTGTGCCAGCATGAAATGAATTATTGCCAGGATGTTGTCAGATTTGGTGGAATTCTATTTAGTGGTTTTGAAGAAATAGTCGTTTAAAGGACTTTATATTTTAGTTACATGGCTTTTGTATTTTTAGTACTAGCAGCCATATTTGAAGCCAGAATAATATCATTTGTACAAAGCTTGAAAGGTCTTAAGGACTCGTTCTGTCTAATTTGACAATTCTCTTAATCTTTTTTTTTTTCGTGAAGAATTCGTTTAAAATTCTTTAGTATTATATTAGTTTATTTTCCAATGATATCATTCATGAGGAGGTGCCAAACTTTGTTATGTCCTAGGTCATATTGGTTGACCACTTACTTGCACGGGCAGGAAAGTCATGCAAAGGGATATATGGTCTAGCAGAGGTCATGGTTACTGCTCTCGGTCAGCTCCTACTTACAAGTACTGCGGAATGCAGAATTTAAAATTTTCAAATCAACCAAATATTTATATTGTACTGGCGAGAAAAAGACACAGGTGATCATAATATATGAGAAAAACAACAGCAACCCCCCCCCAAACCTAATGCAGAGTTCGTAGACAATATTTTTGAGATCACTTTTGTTCGACTTTAGTCAATATAAAGTCTTAAACATACACCATGTCAAGTTGAGTTACTTGTATAGTAAAATAAAGAGTGCAGAGAACCATCCACTGTTGTTAAATAAAGAATGTGGTGTTTATCAAAATGCAGCAAAATATAAATAGTCAAAAAGCAGATCCATAAACAAAGCATTGGAAATACTGATAGAGTGGTGGGTAAATTAATATCAGATATAAGAACACAACTCCAGGCATATTGCTATTCAAGATCCTCTTTACTATTGTAAACATACTGTTCTAAATAATCATATATTTTTCTAACTCTTCATTTTTATATCTCACAGAACAATTTATATTAGTATCTGAAGCATCTGAGCAAGTATTGTGGATGTTTTCTACTTCTGTTTCCTGTAGGACAGTATCCAAAGGAGATAACTACTAATCATTTGTCTAAATATGAGTTTCCTCCCTTGACAAATAAAAATGTACCAGAGCAACCAATGTATCTATACTTGTTACTAATTTTAGTAAGGTTGATAGTATAATTAGCAGCAGCACTTTTATTTGGTAAAATAAAACGAACACAGAAAGATTATCCAAAACGAGATCTGTTTTTTGTACGTTTCATTCAGATATCTCGTATCTTTTGGGATTGACAGATAACTAAGATTTATATAAATGATCCTTTACAAATTCTATAATTGATAAATAGTGAAAGATATCATGCAAATAATTTGGAATTCACAACCATAAATATTAACTTTGGAATTAATGACGAAATTTAGGTTGATGATATAGTTAATTTGATAATTCTATATGCAAAAGAACATATTAAATGTAGATTTATTAGATACATGTCTAGTCTGTATCAGGTCAAAAATATTGTTACCTTTTAACTTGAATGTGGAAAAATATAACGATTATAGAAAGTGTAAATGGGAAACGTTTGATAATAGATGGTGTTACGACTATATGGTCTTAAACGAAGTAAAAGAAAGAAATGAAACGAACAACTTTAGTAAACTCAGCAAATAAAATTTATTTCTTTAAGTTCCAAAGTAAAAATGCAAGAGGAAATTAATCCCAAATATACCTAAAAGTTCTATAGCAAGTCCAACAGTAGAGAGCGTTTCGAATGAATTCCAGTATTGAATGTGCTTGTGTGTACTGATGTCTTGGATGGGCTGATATGCCAATAGTGTTTACATATCACAATTTCCAAAATGTCTTTGAATGAATTCACAGTAGTCCCAAAATAGTGAATTAGTCCAAAATGTCAATGATCACTTTGTAATTCCTATGAACAATTTGTAAATTCATTATCCCTCTCAAGTTATATCTGAACATAAAAGTACATAATCCTGAGAGCGAACTAAAAGGAGCACTATCGCATATATAATAAACAAAATTCATGAAAATTTTAGGGAATTGTAGTCCTCGTAAAAACAACATTTCCTGATCTATAAAGAACTGTCAAACAATTGTGTATTCATAGATAATTGAAGTCAAACTTGCAGAGTTTGAAAAGCGTCCGCGACGCTTTTGCGTTTATAAATAGCGAACACGAGTAATGTACACATATTCGAACAACTTCGACTGTTTCTGTAGAAGCTGACATTTCCATGTAAAGATTATCGCGACGAAGACCAGTATCCCACAGGATGAAAAGTGTTTTGTGAGAAAAAAATGGTCTGCATAGATGGGTTTAGTTTCATTAAGAAGAGGGAGAAAAAATAAAAAGCAGAAAGTATACCGATACAACGAAGATACCCACTTCCATCCTATGGAAAATGATTTGAGGTGAGTTGATACGAGAGAAATAAGGTCTCAAAACAATTAACCACAAACGCTCGATTCTAAAATTTATATATAATGAACAATTGGAATATCATTTTATTAGGTTACATAAAAAAATACGTTTCAGCAAGAGTTTCTCTTGTTTTTAGTTGTAATGTAAGTATAATTAGTATTGAACATTAATCATTGAGAAAATTTTAACTATGATTCTGTTGTTTACAAAATAAATGTCCCTGGTCAGGTACACAATGAACTTATTTTGGACAGGGTCAAGTACAAAATACAAATACATATAACATATGATCATTAAGAAAGGCCAACAAATAATACAAATTAAATATACATGACAGTGATTATTAGGGAAAATGGAACGAGATGGGCATAGAATGTGCTGTGTGGTACTCTTATTTTTTCTAGCCTGGAGGTTGCATCACATATCACTGTTTTGGTGCCATCTTCAAAATGAAACATTGCTGACTTCGCATGGGTTATTCTACCTGCTTTTACCATAAATCAATGTGACACTGATGTGCAATTTTGGGTGTTTTGAGTATGTGCATCTTAGCCACCTTTATAGTGGAGTTCATGAATTTTATGCGCATGTCACTATGGGGTTAATAATGCGTAAAAAGAAAGAGTACACAGGCCCCCTGCTTTTCTGAAGATTTTTAAAAAAAAATAACAATTGATAAAGTCAATATGACACAAATATGTATGTATGTATGTATGTATGTATCTATGTATCTATGTATGTATCTATGTATGTATGCAGGCCCGGCTCTTGGTGTTTTTCTTGTGTGTGCGATAAATGTTTGGCTCCTTTCCAAAAAGATATTATCGAAAATTTCCACAGATGTCAGAAGGGTTGGCACATATTATTCGGCGGCGGCGCCTGTGTGCATCGCGCACTTCGCACACGCAACCAGCCGGGTATGTATGTATGTATGTATGTATGTATGTATGTATGTATGTATGTACGTATGTTGTTTGTAGGGTTTAACGCCATCTTTCAGCACAAGATAGGCTATACATGGTGGCAGTATAAATGGTGGAGGAAGAACCCGGGAAAACTCCGGAAAGAACTACCACCCACTAGAAGCTACTGACAAGCTTTCTCACATACCCACATTAGCCGAACCCGAGACTCGAACCCATGCCAGTGATCCGTAACAGTGAGCGCTTTAGACCACTCGGCCACTCGGGTATGTATGTATGTATGTATGTATGTATGTATGTATGTATGTATGTATGTATGTATTGATGGACCTATGTATTTATGTATGTATGTATGCATATATGTATGTATGTATGTGCGTACGTACGTACGTGTGTGTATATGTATGTATGTATGTTTTTGTGCAAGAGTAAGTTCATGAATACACACTCCAATATTTCGTTTTTGTAGATATCCTCATATTTTCTATAAATATTGATATGTTATCTTTAAAACATATATTATAAAATAATTCTTTTATTATTCTCCATGTTTTCTCTTTTCTTTATTTCATTCCTTTCTTCTTAAAGGGACGAAAATATCTTTGTAAAAAGTATACGCTATAAAGGCACTATAGAGGTCACTCACATCTCACCTCTGTCCGCGTGGGTTGGCTGGACCAACGTGAGTATGTGAGAACTCTTGCAAGTAACTTCCAGTTAGTCAGTGGTTCTTCCTCTTCCTAAGCATTTACGCGTATTTCTCAAACTAACTACAGGACTCAAGATGAACTTATATGTAATTTATGTAAAAACCATTGGTAGTGGATCGGAATGAAAAAGTACAACAAATATTTTCAGACATTTATGTTTAGGAAAGCAGATGCATCAACAAAATACATGTCAATAAAGAACTTGTTGAGTCTGCACACTTTATGAGTGGTTTTTAGTGAATTACATACCAAAACATTTTGTAAATGTTGGATTATTGACAAATTTCAGCTCTGAATAGCATCGTGTCATATGGAATTAAACTCTGACATACACATGTTTGCTTATTAAAAATTTTAATCTGCAAAAATAATGTGATTGATAATGTTGCTCAGGACGGCTACCACAAACCTCTCTCTCTCTCTCTCTCTCTCAATGATTTTTGTTGTTGTTGTAGAGTTTAACGCCATTTTTCAGCACAAGAGAGGCTATACATGGCGGCCAGTATAAATGGTGGAGGAAGAACCTTGGAAAACCCCGGAAAGAACCACCGACGCACGAGAAGCTACTGGCAAGCTTTCTCACGTAACGACATTGGCCGAGCCCCGAGACTCGAACCCACGCAGACAGAGGTGAGATGGCAGTGATCCGTAAAGGTGAGCGCTTTAGACCACTTGGCCACTCGGGGCCCCAGTGTTTAATGAAATCTCATCTAAAATATTTCAAAGTCCTTCTACACACTCATTGATTGTTTTATGATGTTCCAATGAAATGAATTGAATTAATTAGAAACGGAAAATACACATTTCGGAACCAATTAAGGTCATTTACCTTGGAGACTCTTCAAAGCAACTGTATTCGATAATGTTGCCAGAAACAATTTGATAGGCGTTCTTGATGCTGTTAATGCCATAGGGTCATCGGAATGGGTGGCGTCGGTCTCGATTCACCTGTATTTTGTTTTAATTGTGCTTGTTTCATTTAACAGACTCTTTATTTTTTGTCGCACCTTATACGCATTGTTGAAAATGTTTTGCTTTGAATCTTGACATTACTCGTTCCATATATTTCCTTTTTCTTCAAATTCTATTCATGTATCATTTCTTGGATTAGGTGATTTGTTTAAAATTAAAACTTCAGCTTCATTCTTTTGATGTTTTTCTTGTTTTGCATTTGCCTGTGAAAATTCAGTTAAGTGCGTTCTAGTTTTCATTTTAATAATTTCAAAGCAGAGATGATTATTACATGCTAACTTTACTTGTGGTGAATCATTTTTATCACCGGAAGATGATATTCCTCAACAATATTTACAATACGTTATTTAACTGTATTACTGCATTCCTTTTGTCACAGAAGGCTTGCACTGAATTTCCAATAACCATGACCTCCGGCAAGTGTCAATAATAAGGTTACAGTTATAGGAGAGTGGTCTATTTTGAAATATTTAATCATGTCCTCATACATCGGGAAATAATATAATCTGCTTTGTTTAATTGGACTGGACTGTCTCCAAGTAAATAATCTTTCATCTGGATTGACTAGTCAGTACACTCCATGGATTTACTAAATCTAATTCATTACTGATAGCCTGGTCTGCTATTCGGGCCATGGCATTTCTGTCATGAATAATATTGTATGTATCAAGGTACATGAACTGTACAACATTCCAACCACCTCAAACGATAATAGACGAATTATCAAAACTTGCCTTAGATTCTTAAAAAAAGTATGCATCGTCATCATTATAACCATATCAATTAATCAAGAATCAATAATCTAATATAATATATCTACCATCACCATCACCTTTTATTCGTTGAATAGAAAATTCAAAGTTGTTTCTAAAAACTGTGGCAACACCAAAGACAACTGCTAAATTTATAACTTAAAACACCGAAACCCCAATTCTGCCTCTTAGTATTTTTCAGTCTCGGCAGTACTGCTTGTTTCTTATAAACATAGAATGGATGCATGTTTGTTGCCCACTGGAAGATAGTCCCCCTTGTGTTACTGTACAACCCCCTTTAATTTGTGCATACAATTTTAATTTGACACCTGGTAAGTTAATATAACTATAATTTCACCACAGTTGTGTTGTAAAATGTTGAAATTAGTCGAGTACGCCTTAATCAACCAATATCAACATAAATAGGATCAACATAATGTGTAGACAGTGAATATATTTCGGACATCAAGGAGTTGCGGTTTGATAAGAATTTTCATCAATTTTTTTATCTTTTGTATTTTACTTATTACGTTAAAGTAATGCCCTTTCAAGCTACCCTTATAATGTATCTTTTTTGTTGAAGAAATTGTTTAATATTTCTTAATTGTTTTGCAGATGATAAATTTCTTGCTCAGTGAAATACTCGTGCTCCAGCGTCATAATCAATTACGGAAATTAGTGTTGAATGGGAAAAAACTCCATTTTGTATTGAGAGGGATACAAAATGTTACAACTTTTACAACGACATACAAAACAAAACAAACCATAATCACCTGCACATTTTTGTACTGAACCTTTCTCTATTCTTAAAGATTTAATTCCAAATCATTTAAAAGACCTCCGACCTCCCGTTATTTGGCCCCAAATTGAAATGAAGCTCTTGTATGTCGTCCTTCTTTAAAAGTTAGTGTTTGGCTCTGGTCAGTGTTCAGTTGTTAGGAGAATCTGTCACAGGAAGTTTTAGAATCACTTATCATCAACTTTATATCATTTTCCGATTCAGTATAATAGTAAAGCTTAATCTACATATTATTCATCTCATCTCTGGTTTACATAACCAGGAAGTCAGCATTGATATGTTATACAATGTCATTAACAAAGACTATAAATAAGAATATTGGTAAAAGAGTTCCTTGTTGGACAATATTTGATTCAAAAGATTTAATTTTATTTTGTGGTTCGAATTAATAAAATATGTTAGAACTAAACTAATCATGATTATGACTTGACCTTGTCCAAAATCAAGTACATGTTGTATCTGGCCAGTAACTTTATTTTGCTAAACAACATAATACATAGCTAATATTTTTATAAGAGTGTGGGTAAATATCAAGATGACTACTTTGGTCTGAGTTAAGGACGTTATGTTTACCATGTTCTTTATTACAATTTTAGTAACAGATTTCATCTTATAAATAACCCAGAGTGTTCTAGAATGGAAAATTCCATAAAATATACAGAGTATTTTTAGTAAATGCTAATTGTAACCTAGGTCAGGTAGAGGGGTGTTTTAATCTTATTTACTTGAGAAATTACGCATTCTTGCTATATCATCTTTAGGCACAATCAATCTTATTGTTGTGTCCAGTAATTCTTTTGGGTGGAATTAATTTTTTCAAATTATTATTCACTGGAGATAAAAAGTGCTCTTAAATAATATTCTTGGACCGAAACATTTATTTGGAATTATAGTTAATTCTGACATGGACATCTTATATTATACTACTATGATCAATTGGAAGAGTGATAGTACATCATCACACTTCAGGTTACTGGCACATTAGAACATTCAGGATTATAGCAAATCAACACCTTCAGCGCTGGATCTTATTTCGAACACAACTAGAATTTAATTAGAACTTTATTCATTTTTGGGGATTTGGTTCACAGTGCTGTAAGTTCTTTTTAAATTTAGAGAAATAAATTATTTGTTGGAGTTTACAAGACGTGTTTGTTTTCGCTCTTTCCTATTACTTAGTTTAAAACCATAGAGCCATAATATAATCTTAATGCAGTGGTCTAATGACAATCATTGCAATTTTGTAAATATATTTGCATGTTTTAGCTTGTTGTGTATTCCTTAATATCACATAATTTTCCTATTATTATTATATACTAATGAAACAACTGAATCGAATCACTTTTGAAGAGGAAATAAAGTTAGTCAAACCTTCACCTTCAAATGTAAGTACTGAACCTCAGCTCTCATTGACTCATTTTCTCCACTGTCTGGAAAATAAAACTCCAGGTGTAAACAGATATTATTGATACGATCTGTTCTAGACAGTCGATTTCATTTTAATCACATTATAGTAGTTATCATTTGTATTTCTTGATGTATAATTTTCTTTCCCAAGCAATAAATATATTGACAGAATGTACAACAAACTTTTGTATGATTTTACATTTCATGTAGGACTCTCGGCACTAATTCAGTTTCCATAGTAAACCTATGCAAGCACCATTATATTAAACATTCAATAACTTAAAATTTCTGAGTGCTCGTGATCAAACCTATATTTATCAGTATAGATGAAACCTGTATGTCAGCTTCTGTGCAGAGAAAAGGATATGAGCCGCGGCATTTTCTAGACTGGCATGTGTCTGAAACATGTGCTATCAATTCCGCACCAAAGAGTCAGGTGCTAATTTCAGGAATGAGTGTTCCAAATTCAAGACTGTTAAAGGACTGAAATTCCATCAGTTAAACAATGTCTCTATATTTTTCCACTTACAACTAGGATAAGCCTTCAAAAGATTCTTTTTCCTAAAACAATAACTTACATTATTAACCAATCCTGGCCACCCAAACCCAAATATACTCAATTTTATGTTCACCCATTTCCAGGCTGGTTCCCATTTTTTCCATACAATTGGTACCGTTTGTCCTATTTCCACCCTTTATTTTCTAGACAGCCCGAGAATATAGTAGTTCAATACATAAATAAGCAATGTACATAGTTCTGCTTGTCAAAAATTATATTAGTGAATATTAAATTATATTGCAAGTTCGTGTTCACCTAAAGAGCAATGGTGCATTTCAGGCAATATTTAAATATTTGAGCTTTATATATGAAAATCAGAAAAAATATTAAAATAAAGCTGTCTAATAAGAGTCACTTTTTTAATATCACCATTTATCTCTTTTCAATTTAATACCGAAATATATTACCAGCCTTGTCATATTATGTAATTAATGAGTAAAAGATCAAGGTGACCATCTATATGTACATATATTGTTACAGAAAATGAGATTTAAATGACCTAAAATTCCTTCCAGAAGACATATAATTTAAAACTAAAGTAAGGTAGACATAAGTCCATTAAAATGCAAAATATGAAGTTTCAAAACATTCACTGAAAGAAATTAGTGGGATACAAAGTCATGAGAGGTCATCACCATTAAGCATGGTGGAAGAGACATAAGTAATCATATCTAAAGCATGATGTTTCAAAACACAAGTAAATAATATCGTATTGCCCATAATTACTCTATAAATGGTAAATTGTATAAACGTTATATATGTATTGCTTAGATATAAATCAAAGTGCAAAACACTCCACCTAACAGTCAAATCAAAACACTGTACCCCCCTCCCCCCTTCTTGGCAACAATTGATATATCTGAATATGTGTTTAATATCCCATTGAAAGTCACTCTGTGGTTTATAAAATGTAGTAATTTTGCTTTTTATCCACAAATAGAACCATATGATATGGTAAAGTTAATTGTAATTGTATATGTGGAGTCACCATATTGCTGTAGCTGTCTATTGGACTCATGGTACTAATTCAGTTCCCATAGTAAACCTATGCAAACACCATGATATTAAAAGTTAAATAACTTAAAATTTCCGAGTGCTCATGATCAAACCTATATATATATGTTCACCCATTTCCAGACTGATTCCCATTTTTCCATACAATTAGTACCGTGTGTCCTGTAGAGGATAGGAGAAGGCTAAATATAACATTAAAATTATTGTATGGCCAGTCAGAACCGGATATTGCACAAACAAGGGATTTCCTTCTACATTATGTGGTTAATTAGCAAGCAGAAAACAGTCATTTAAACATTTTTACACATTACATTCAACGTAATATCTTCCTTATATCGAATTCATACGTTTTCAGATGAAATATTTCACTAGTTTAACATGAAAAATACGTTTTCGGTATCAAAAGGCAATGCCTATTTGATTCTAAACATGTTGTCAAAGGCAGTTGTTTAAAGAATAACACTGAGAACAATAAAAGTCTTAATATGTTGATTTCAAAGATCACAAAGATATACGCCAATGTTTGTGAAGACGGTGGCCTCGATGTTTTGAGCGTCCGCCTCGGATGCGGAAGGTCGCGGGTTCGAACTTATAAACATTGTACTAGCAGTTGCCTCACTTGGCGTTCAGCATTAAGAGGTTAGTGGTTGGACTGGTGTCAGGATAATGTGACTGGGTGGGACATGATGCGGCACGATGCCTCAATGCAAGACATCACAATAAACTGCCGAACTGCAGACATAGTAGCAATATGACTAAAATTATTAAAGCGTCATTAAAAATCCAAAACACACACACACACACACACACACACACACACACACACACACACACACACACACACACACACACACACACACACACACACACACATTTGCGCAAAGCGTCAACGCTGAAAGGGAGATTAAGCAGTGCATTTTGATGAAGGAGTAAATTCCTTACTTGATATGGATACCTATACAAATTTGAACAATTTAAAGTACAAAATTAATATCTCGCAAACTTTATAAATCTTTTCATAACTAGTTTTCTTTTTTGGTTAGCTTTTATAACAAAAACAAAACGATATCATTTATAGAAGACAAAATTAATTTTAAAACAGTACAAGTCACAAAATGTATAACGTGTATGAAGCTGTCTACGAAGAATTGCAAAATTTGACATATATCTGAAATCATTCAGTTTGAAAGAATTGGAAGAACATTGCATATGGTTGAAAATAAATGTATGTTTTGCAGACGGTCGTCCTTCTCCCTTGGTCCCAACTGCAAAAGACGATTTATCAGGTGTAAATTGTTGTCTCCAAAGGTTTGTTTCGTTCTAAATGACTGACAAAGAACAGTATTCAGACGTCTTTATGGCGAACCCGAGAGTTCAAATATCGAATCTGGAAGCAAACAAAGCTGGCCAGAAATAGAATATAATGTTAAAAGAATCATTAATGAACAATCTGTCTACACATTAGTGAAATTATTCAAGCAAAGCGAGATGAAAATTGATCTAACTAGGGACATTTATTTAGTAAACAGCATAATAGTAGTTCTATATGATTATATACAAAATATTCGGATTATTATTAATGGAGGTAAACATGTTTATTTGAATCTAAATGTAGGACACTAGATTTCCACTTGGAAATTTCTAAACTTACTGATAGCTTTGTATGTTTTGGACAGGAAACTTACCCACATCCTGGCTCTGCTATGTCTTATCTTGTTATATCAACGTTGTTTACTTGAAAAAAATATTCAGTCTTATCTCAACATCCGTGTGGAATCAGTCTTATTGTTGTATTCAGTTTTTAATTTGGGTAAATTTATTCAAAATATTCACTGGAATTGCGCTCATTAATACTTCTTGAACTGAATCATTAATTTGAAATTATTGTGAACTCATTCAAACCCGATTTGGATTATAGTATTGTGCTATTTTTTAAGAGTTCGAAATGAGACGAGTCATACCAAAGCTGCCTCGCTTGGTGCTCAGCATTATGAGGTTAATGGTAGGACTGGTCGACCTGGTGTCAGGATAATGTGGCTGGGTGGGGAAACATGATGTCACGTGTCTGCGGCATGATGCCTTAGTGCTAGATATCACTATACACTGCCACACAGCAGACATCGTAGCGATATGATTGAAAAATTGTTAAAGCTACGTTAAAAATCCAAATCACACACAAAAACATTACTTTAAGAATTTTAACGCATTGCCACATTCCAGGCCATTGGCACATTAGTACATTCGAGACCACAGGCTCATAAACCCCTTCAATATTGGAATTTATTTCGAACACCACTGGAATTCAATTGGATCTCTATAAACGTGTAATTGTGATAGAACATTTAGGACTATATGGGTTTTTATTCACAATACTATAAGTTTTGTCTTAAATTTTCATTTTATATTCTAGGGAAATACATTATTCATTGAATTTTATACAAAGTGTTGGTTTTCTCTCTTTTCTGTTACTCTAAGACCATAGAGTCGTAACATACTGCCTAAATTTAAAATGGGTGAAATAGTCAGAGCTTCAAATTACAAGACGGCTTTAGAAAATGACTATCTTACAAACGTTACAGAGGAAGTATTTAAAATCAGGGAAGTAATTATATGTTATTCCGAAATTTACAAATTGGAAGACTTGAAATTATTGTATACGGGGTGGGTGGGTGGAGGGGGGGGGGGCATTCGTAACGAACACAAATAGTCTCTATAGGACAAACAAGATGATATATGTACAGTTTTAAAGATCTTGAAGGCCAAAAAAATGGATGTACTCGTAAAAATAGAAAGGACATGGTGAATCGCATGATAGTTAGAAATAAGAGGAAAGTGCTATGCCATGAAATAAATTATGTACCAAAAGGAGACGTCTCCTGTAGATTTAATGCACAAAGAACACGTCATCCATATGAGACAATGTACCAAAAGCACACTTCTTCTCCAAAGTCGGTATATCAAAAGTACGCCTGTCCATCGGAGACGATGTAAGAAGAGCACACATCTCCGAAGACGATATACGAAAAGCACAGGTGTTCTCTCGGGACGATACCATTATTGGAAACGGCGAAAGCACAATACGTAAATAGCAGTATTAAGGACCACCAAAACTTAGTGTTTTGTTTTTTTAAATAACGAGTTTTTAGAATGTGATAGATGTCAGGCAAACACGGTGAAGTATACCGTGGACGAAATAAGACCTGCTTGACGGGTGAAATACAGAGGGGAAAAAACAGACAATACATCGATAACATCACAAATAAATAATAACACAATACTATACACGAAAATGTGATAAGGCGACTTTAATGCAGACAATGTCCTAGCTGGATAGAAAATTACATAAAATAAGAAATGGAAAGAGATTATATAAACAAATACGATTCCAATTTTGACTACATCAAAACAAAAGCTAAACAAAATATAAAACCTAATAGATTACAACTTGGTGTATGAGTTGTTTAACAAAATAAGGGATAAAGAATGCCACATAAATATTGATGCAGTCATGGGGACATTGAAACGTCCCTCAAATTTATCCCATGATATGACACAATCAGCTATGCGCTTTTCCTGAAGAAAATATTTTTCCATGTACAGTTTTAACACGTCCTTAAAGCCTTCGATCACAAAATGAGACCACTAAATAATAATAATCAGTTGATATGGCAGACGTTTACACGACATGAATGGAGTAAAATTCAGTACGCCTTTTACAGTGTGTAGATTGATATACAACGTTTGAAGATGCAGTTGTTCCTGTATAATGGCAAAACGTAACTCATGCATTTGACACGTTTTCTTCATGACTTTAGTTTGACATTTAGAAGTAATTTATTTAAATAAACATCAAAAATAAATGATACAATCGCTATTTGACACGTACTCACTTATAAAATGTTACAATTACAATAATGAACATCTGATCGAGGAAATATTACACTAATACAAAGATACTAAAGATGTAAATAGTGTGCAAAACAAACCAGATTCAATTACATTGCATTGAAGTAAACGAAGACATGACAGAGAGAAAGAAATAGGGTTGGGGAAATTACAAAAAGTTACATCTGAATGTGGGAAAACAGTAAAGATAGTTTCACTGTATTTACAAAAGGAAAGTTATATTCACATCATTTTTTAAAAACAAGTCTTTAAGAAATGCACTATGCTAGGTTTACGCATAGAGGCAGAAATTATACTGCTTTTGTAGATCCTAAAGAAACGGCGGCGCATTGGCTCGCAGCTTTGCCTGTGGGGTTCGGAATGTGCTTGCTGCACACGGACACGGAGTGCAATGCATGGCGACAACACTGGATGACTCCAGTCCTAAGCAAAAGGTTCGAGTCCTAAAGTAATAGACTCTACTCCCAATGCCATGGTGCCTCTGGCTATGGATTTTAGATTTAAATAAACAGACAAGTACATACAACCATACTCTTGTCCTTGTCCATGCTCTTGTCAACTCCTTGAAAGATATCAACAATGAAAGAACTGGATACATATTTCAGCAAATTAAGAAACTTAATTATATACTGCCGCATAATTGGTTATTTTAGCTGCTTTAACTCTTTGCATGTTTTGAAAGATGTATTTTAATATTAGCGATTTCAGTGGTTACTCTGTTTAAAAATCAAATTATACATTATATTTACTATTATTACATGAATATTTTTATAAAATACAAACCGCAAACCGCTCCGGTGGCCTAAGTGGCTAGAGCGTCCGCCTCGGATGCAATGCCTATTTGTTTCTAAACATGTTGTCAAAGGCAGTTTATTTTAAAGACTAAAGAGGACAATAAGAGTGTTAATTGGTTGATTTCACAGATCACAAAGATGTATTCCAATGTTTGTGAAGACCGCTCCAGCGGTCTAAATGGTTTGAGCTTTCCTCCTCGGATGCGGGAGGTCGCGGGTTCGAACCCCGGCTAGCCGACCTAGTGTCAGGATAATGTAATTGGGTGGAACATGATGATACATGTCTGCGACATAATGCCCCGGTGCTAGATATCACTTTAAACTGTCACGATGCAGACTTCATAGCGATATGACTGAAAAACTGTTAACACACACACACACACACACACACACACACACACACACCGCAAAAGAATAAATGAATATTTACACGACTGCAATAAATTAATCTCTGTATTAAGGCCATTCATTCAAAAAGGTTTCCTGAAACTGATAAAACAAAAATGAATTTCCGCCGTCAAATTAACATCAAATGCAATTTTGCAGAACAATTGACAAGTATGTTCAGCCTTTAAACTCTGATGCAATTATCCATGCATTTATTTATGCTTTAACATTCTTTTATGTTATGTGCACACTGGGTTAAATTACTTGTTATTGTGCAATTAAACATGATCCCTGGCCCTTTTCTTCCCTCCGATCAACAGTTTAGAGTAATTCATAGTGTTTACCGAGCCTTAAATATTTTTTCACCTAATAAATTAGGTGTTAATTTTGGCTGAGCATGTGGGTTTTTTGGGCTGTTTACTCTTAGGAAAATGCGCCATACAATAACTAGGCCAATGTTATCGTATATCAAAATCATTCCAACTTTCCTAAACAATGGACATTTTATGAAGAAAAAAAAAAGCTTTCTGTGAGTTCTGTTTTACATCCAGCGGCCCCCCCCCCCCCGGCAGCAGAAAGGGTGAACAGACTATTTGCTGGAGACCTTATTTACGAAAAATAAAGCTTCCATGATGTTGCGTATAAAAATAAAGATTTGCAACAACGACATATTGCAGATGTGAAGTTGATTCACTCGTTAAATTCCATAAAAAATAAATCTCTCAGAAAGACTTGCTAGCTTCCTAGTAAAATCTGCGATGAAAGGTAAACTAGTGTTAGGGGCTGGTAATTAATCAACCGATTAATATTATAATGGAATCGATTTATGACAGCCCAAGAGGATATTGGAGGGGTAGAGCAGCGATTAGTAAACTTGCTGATGCGGCGAATGTCTCACGTTCTGTTGCTGCAAAGTGGTTAGTACGACAGGCAATATGGCAAATATATATACCACCATCTAAAAGAATTCAGTATGCACATTTTGATGTCAGCGCTCCCAATTAAGTTCATCAAGCAGATATTTTGTTTTTACCACACGATACCATTAAAACTGGTAGACGTCAATCACGCACATACAAATACGCGTTAACTGTCATTTATGTTGCAAGTAGGTATAAAGAAGCAGAATCGCTATCAGCTAAAACAACAACTGAAGTTGCATCTGCGTTTGAACGAAATTATCAACGAGGACCCTTGCGATGGTACAGGTTGATCCTGGCAAAAAATTTCTTCGTGCAGTATCATCTTTGATGAAAAAACATAATGTTAAAATCAGACGAGGACATACAGCAATTCATCGCGATCAGACAATTGTTGAACGATTTAATCGAACGCTTGCTGAGTGGTTATTTGGATATCAATATGCAAAGGAAATATCCACTGACCTTAAGTCCGGGGATAAAAGATCTCATGAATGGGTTGCAAGACTACCAAGTGTGATAGCTGCGTTAAACAATGAGATTACTCGTGCAATTTCTATGAAACCCATTAATGCAATCACAAAAGATATACCATTACAACGACATGAATCTTTCTCAAAACAAGCATTACTAGGTAATGTGACTGTAAGATATTTATATGAACCTGGTGAACTTGAAGGTGGTAGAAAAAGAGCAACTGATCCTATTTGGAGTGTGACGACACATACAATTTCCAGCGTGGTAAGATCCACGGGTAGACCTGCAATCTACAGATTAGATTCAACTGCTCCTCAACGTGGATTTGTACGTGAACAACTACAAGTAATTCCTGAAGACACACAATTACCACCGCGTTTACTTTTGTAAACTGGCACCCCTACGTCGATTACTTTCAAGACAGGTCAACATCACATTTTCGCGTGTGTGACCAAGATTATTAATTCTATCCACGGTAAACTGCCTTGGATTATTATTTGAATACTGCCACAACATTACTGTGTTACAACTCGCACAATGATTATTCTGTCGTTGTTTCAGTGTCAAGATAAATTCAAGATCAAAGTCACGCTTATTTTTTTTTTGTCACACTGCTTATAGCTTCCTAATTTTTTCTTGATGACGACGATGTCGTTATTAACATCATCAGTGATTTCTTCGGTTATTACGCAATCTATGATAACCCTCCGCAGTTGAGATATTCTTCTGACTCGAGACACTGAGAGATAAACTAACTTTGACCATTCAATACGATCATCAATAATCCAAATATTTGTATCAGAAATAGTTAATCCTTGTGAAGAATGAATCGTTATAGCATATCCTAGAGTCCACGGAGTTTTGTCCCTGACTCCGTCAGGCGTTAACGCGCTCTCAACAGCACTGACAGGAACTAAAACACTATCATTTAACACAAGATTTTGTTTAACACCACAACCTGGAATCTCAACTTCAACATTCTGTCGTCGCGTATCTGCTGGACGATAACACAGGTAGATTTGAAAATATTTCTTTATATAACAGAAATAATTGTTGTTGATCATGAACAATCTTTCTGCTTGCAACTATCAGATCAGCAGGCCTCCATAAATTCCAAAAATTATTCGTAGGAGTTTCTGGAATTACTTCACGCATTATCTCACACTGTATTTTACCCGGTTGCAGTCTGATTAATCTTTTAAACTCTTTCAGCGGTTCATCAATAGCTCTTAGATCATCAGTTATTTCTTCGTAATAATCGACGAATGTTTTCAGCCACTCATGTGGAGACGATCCAATAAAAGGCGGCGGTTGACCATGATCACCACACATTATCACAGTAGTATTTTTCGTCAACAACCAATCAATAAATATTTTTAATACTTCCAACGATACTGTACAAATTTCATCCCAAATAATAATTTTAGGAATGTATTTCTCATCCATTCGTTCAGGAGTCCATACATCTACCTTCCGTCGGAAAAAGCTATGATAAGTATGAGATTTTACTCCATGTTTGTTCATTTCTCTGGCGAGTCTGTGTGTTGGTGTCAAAACAATCATATCAAGATTTTGAAATAATTTAATAACACGCGTTGTCTTACCTGATCCTCCAGGTCCATTAAGATAAATGGTTTTATGTCTAACTACAGGATCATATATCGATGGTGCAGATGACAATTCTGATATTTGATTATTTTTGTAATAAATATTCTTAATTTCAACGTCGGCATATTTAGAATAACTAAGTATCTTTTCTCGTTTTATTCTCCATTCGCCCCATGATGCATCAGCGCCGATATGTAATTTTTCTAGCAATTATGCATGTTCTTTATTGATATAAAATGAATCTGTAGCAACTCTAACTGCGGTATCAGAAAATCTATTTATCATGGATAATAAATTTATCGAAACATACGCGACCATTGAAGATCTTAAATGAGTAAATTGCGGTGACTCACCATCAATATAACTCACAATTTTGCCTAATTTAGTTCCATCTGATAATTAAACATTACTTCGGTTTATAAATATATTTCTCTTCGTTGTATCAGCAATTATAAAATCTAACTCAGCATCGTCCATAATTAATCTTGTACAATGTCATTTATAATCACATGAACTACCTTGAGTGAACTTACCGATTATTTTTCTGCCGAGATCCTTTGCAAGTTTCTCATTATTTTCTTTTCTGTATTTAGATACATTATTAATAAGTTCAGTAATTTCATCCTCCCCAAGATTAGGAAATTCTTTCCTGATATCTTTTTCTGCATCAAACTTGTCTGCTTCTGGCAACCAAACTTGTTTCTGCGGACGATATGATATAATTGCTTCATTTACTTTCAACGATATCAATATTCCTACATCAAGTATGTATCGTAATAAAACTATCGGAGCTCAACTTTTTTCTGAAAAATGTCTTCCAAACCACGCATAAACAATCGGATGAAATTTTTTTGATGCAAACTCGAATGGCTCTATACAGGCGAATCCAGTCAAGTCAAAATCTGGTAAGGGACCATTTATCACAACTCTGGTCATCTCGTGTGTTGGATGTCCATATCTCTTAAAGTATTCAGAACACTCTCCGTATCCAAGAAAACTTCCAGGATAACATGCTATCATATAAACTGAGATAACGTCGCTATAATCGTATTTATTATTCCACAATCCACCATGCCCGTATTCAACACAACTGCGTTGGATATCTTCAAGAAATTCCAATAGTACTGGTTTCTATGAATTTTTCTCCTGAGCAAAGTGAGCAGCAACTGAAGGAATGGTAAAATAATTACTCAGTAATTGTTCAGCCTTGACATCGTCAAGGGTGTATTTCACCGCAAGATTTTTCATTTCTTCATGAAGAGATTCTGTACGATAAATATCTCCATTAGGTTCTACAAACTGATCTGAGCGGTTACCATTCCACGGGGTCCCTTCATTTGCCTTTCTTGCCTTTCACGGAGGTCCCTTCAATGATGCCTTTCTTATGGCTTGCATGGGGCACCCCACAAGGCTTTTCGTTTTTCTGAATATCCTTGTGTGGGGTACCCTTCAAATGAGGTTGAGAGCTCACATACGCTACTGTTTATTTTTGGAGGCTCAACAAATTCTTGCATAGACCACCCCCAGCGAATCGCTAAATGAAGCGAAATTTTAGAGATTCAGAGGGATGTCTAGACCTGTACACCCCCCCCCCCATATCAAACCCTGGGGAGAGTGCAAAACGCGAGGTGTACATGGTGAGGAGGTGTACATGAAATCCCATTGGGGCTTGGAGCCCCCACTTATTATGAAACATTATCATCGTACCGCCACCGTCGACGATACGTCTGTCACGGGAATCGAACCCCAGGCCTCAGTATGATAATCCAACGTTTTTAAAACTGCGCCATTGTCCAATTCTTACAAATATATGTGTCAGAAATTATTATGAAGTTACCTAATGCTGTATAAACTGCAGTGTGGATCTAAAATAAATCTCACACACGTTTCAGAAATTATTACGCTGAATAAACTACAGTGTGAATCTAAAATAAATCTCACATAAGTTTCAGAAATTATTACGCTGAATAAACTACAGTGTGGATCTAAAATAAATCTGCCGGATGTCGTTTGTAAACAGATGTCGCGCGACCTACTGAGCGGCGTATTGAATGTACATACAGGTCTGTTGTGTACCTGGAAGGTCTAAAAAATAACTTACCTGTAATCTGCACGGCTACATTGAAGATATAAAAATAACCTACCTGGATTGCATGTATATATCAAGCTTGTGAACAATCTGAATTTATCGGAGTGAAAAGGTGTACATATCCTTCTCTGTTATAACTTATACTGATCCATTGACAGCTAATTGCTTACAGACAGTTACTGAATATGACACATAAATAAAGAATCGCGGTTATGTAATCAAGCGGGACAATTGCTTAATTACTTTATCAGAGAGAGCTTTGCTTGACGGAGTTATCTCTCTCTACATGTATGTGATATTTAAATTTTTGTTCGAATTTATTCGAAAATGCCGATTTTCTACTTTATTTGCGACAAAATATATTGAAGCAGTGCAAATGCCAAAATATTTGCCAGCTGCATTCGTCGAATGAAATATTCTTTCTTCGCCTGTCTCTATATTTACGGATTTAACCACTCTGGGAAATTTACTATGTTTCCCAGTATTTCCGAATTTGCAATTCTGACTTTGTGTAACAACTCGCAAATTATTTAAGGAGTTATTTTTTGGATCTCGATCAATATGATCGATAACAAATCCGTCATCGATTATTCCATGAAAACATTCGTACACGAATCTATGTGAGAAATACTTTTTTCTCCAGCACCAAACATGAGATAACCAGTATTGGTGACAAAACCGACCGGGTTTCTTGATTGACAGTGCCTAATTACACCATCATGAGATGCTTCATAATTCTTGATGATAGGAT
>JAECUM010039296.1:0-25560 GCA_016617855.1 Megalonaias nervosa
TATATATATTATCATCATCAATCCCTTAACCGAAGAGGTCGTTGGCGCACCACAGTTAACTTTACAACCAATCTCTCCATCTTTCCCTGTTCTCTACTGCCCTTTGGGAATCTCAAGATTCCATGCCTGTCGACTCCTTAATGTTGTCTTCCCACCTCTTTTTCTGTCTGCCTCTTCTTCTGCAGCCTCGCACTGTTCTTTGGAAGATTGTTTTTGCCAGTCCAGATGATCTTGGGACATGACCGTACCACTTCTGTTTGCCCTTTTTACAGTGGTCAAGAAGTCTTCATAGGATCCGATGGCTCGTTGGATCTTGTTGTGGACTTCTTCGTTGGTTACATGGTCAATTATGAGATGCCCAAGATCTTGCGGTAACATCTCATTTCGATGGTTTGAATCCTTCTATGCAGATCTGATGTGAGCGTCCATGTTTCACAAGCATACAGACATATGGATATGACAATCGAGCGCATCAACCTTATTTTGGAACCAAAAGCAATGTTGGTATCTTTCCATATTGGTCTCAACCTTGTTATTGCTGCTGTTGTCTTGGCAATCATGTAAAGTAGTTCTGGTTTGGAGCCTTCGTCTGCGATAATTGATCCCAAGTACTTGAAGCTTGTGACTCTTTCCCGCTTCTGTCCACTGACCTTTATTTCTGTCCTGATGCCATTGGTGTTATTTGTCATCAGTTTGGTTTTTTCGGCACTAATCTCCATACCGTATGCTCTGGAAGTTTTGTCGATGCGCTCAACCAAGTCAGACAGTTCTTTTTCATCTCCTGCTAAACCATCAATATCACCTGCGAAGCGAAGGTTGGTGATTGTTCTTCCTCCGATGCTGACAGTGCCCTTGAAGTCGTACAATGCATCCTCCATGAAACTTTTCAGGAAACTGTTGAAGAGTGTAGGTGACAGTATACATCCCTGTGTGACTGTAACTGTTGTTCGAAATCAATCTCCTCTGCTGCCATTGATGAGGACAGCACTAGTGGCTTTGTCATAGAGGTGCTGAACAACCTGCACCAGGCTTGAACTGATGTTGTACTTCCTCATAGTTGCCCATTAGGCTGCATGCCATACCCTATCAAAGGCCTTTTTAAAATATATAAAGACGTGGTAAAGATTCTGCTGATCCTGAAGGTATTTCTCGCAAAGGAGTCTGAGATTGAAGATTTGTTCTGTGGTGCTCGGAAGCCTGCCTGCTCTTCAGTAATAATTTTCCCTGCTTGAGGCTTTAGTCTGTTGAGAATTATCTTCAGCATGACTTTGCTCGGGTGACTGATCAAACTGATGGTTCTGCTTTAGTCTGTTGAGAATTATCTTCAGCATGACTTTGCTCGGGTGACTGATCAAACTGATGGCTCTGCAGGTTTGGCATAGCTGTAGGTTTCCTTTCTTGGGGAGCACGATGACCAAGGATTGAGTCCATGTGGTGGGCCATTCTCCTGTCTGCCATATCTTGTTGCAGATTGTTGTCAGGACTGTGACTATCTCTTCTCCTACTGCTTGAATGAGCTCTGCTGGTGTGTTGTCAACGCCAGCTGACTTTCCTTTCTTTAGTGACCTAACTGCAATTTCTACTTCTTCACGAAGAATAGGGTTATCATCAATTTCTTCTGCCTGAGGGCAATTTAGTACTGCTGGATCTCCTTGGGTCTTATGATTGTACAATTCTGAGCAGTATTCTGTCCATCGCTTGAGGACCTCGTCATCTTCTGTGAGGCATTTTCCAGATTTGTCTTGGATGGTGGTAGTTTTCCCTTGTTTATGGGTTGTGAGATCTTCCAGCCGTTGATTTGACATTTTGTTGTCATTTCTATTCAGACTCTTCTTCGATTTTGCAGCATTGTCTTTCTATCCAAGATTCCTTTGCCTTTTCTTATGTTTTTCCTGATCATGTTCTTTATCTTTTAGTATTTTGTAGCTCTTTCATGATCTTTTATTCCTTTTTTCTGTTCTCTTCTTTTGTTGCATAGTTCAAGGACATCTGTTGTGACCCAAGGTTTCTTTGTTCGACGATATTTGTCAATGATCGTGCTAGCTGTGCTAGTCACAGCTGTGTTGAATGTGGATGATAAGGACTATAGGTCGGTATCTTGGCTGTCCAGTGTTATCAAAGGTGCAAATTTACCATCTATCATTGCTTGGAAGGCTTCTGCGATGTTTGGATCTTTCACTTTTTCAAGGTCAAATCTGATTCTTGGTTGGTTAGGTTTTTGATTATTTTCAGGTGGAGGCGAAACGTTGTCATTAATAAACCATGGTCACTTCGAATATCTGCTCCTGGAAAACTTCGTGTTCTGGCGATATTCAGTGCTGTGCAGAATTGTGTTTTCACCATGATGTAGTCAATCTGGTTGTGATGTTGTCCATCTGGACTGTGCCAGGTCCATGTTCTAGATGCTTTGTGAGGGCCGAATGTGTTGGCTAGCACAAGATTGTTGTAGGCAGCAAACTCCAAGAGTCTGAGTCCTCTTTCATTTATTTCTGCATTTCAGAATGGTCCACATGTGCATTGCCAGTTTGTCTCTGAATCAACTCCCACCTTTGCATTCCAGTCTCCTTGTACAAACAGAATGTCCTTCTTGGGTGAGTTGTCAATAACATTTTGCAGCTGGTTATAAAAATTCTCCAGTTCGTTGTCATCATAGCTATATTTGGATGCATATGTCTGTATGATTGTGATGTTGAAGGGAGTATTGGTATTTATATGAATGACAGTCGTAAATACCAACCTTAGCAACTAATTTATTTGCCACAATGCTTGTATGGTCTACATTTCCCTCGTACAGATGTGACGGCGCTGATAGTAAAGAAACCACCTGGGTTTGAATACAAGTCAGGCCAGTGGGTGCGGGTCGCATGCTTGTCCCTGGGGCAAGGAGAGTTTCATCCCTTCACCTTAACCTCGGCCCCTCATCAGATAAACCTGACCTTGCACATCCGAACCGTAGGGCCGTGGACCAGGAACCTGAGGCGCCTGTTTGACCCTAGCAATCTGCGAGACCGGGCCATGCCGTGTGTAAGTTTGCATTTTGTCTATTCGATAATGCTATCAGAAGCAAAACTGAGTAGGAAGTATAAACGGATGTGAGGTTGCTCGCTGGCTGACATCTGTCAAATAGTTAATTGAAAGAGCAGTTGGGAAAGCAATCTGAGTTAGTATGATCCTTCTTGTTCAAATTTGTTCGAATGCTGTTGTTTGCCCATGTTATGAAAACAAGTGTTGCACTGTTTCTCGAAGTGTCGGTATATTCATCCATATTTGCTTGTATCTGCATCTTTAATATATATTCTTACACTCTTCGTACAGGAAAACTTTCAATAAAATCTTGTCAAATTCTCTTAAGTCGTTGTTAGGAGAAGTAAAGTAAAGAGTGTTTCGTTTTCAGTCATAGGGCAAATGTTTGACGGCAAATCGATACCGTATGTAAAAATTTCAAATCCCGTGCTACGAAAACAGGACGAGTTAAGAAGGTCGAAAAATGTTGTAGTTTGTTTAAAACAGATAATACTTAAAAGAGATTATGTAAAAATAAATTTGATTTTGAAAAATCAAATCTGTATTTTTTCTATATTTCACGGAATTTGTTCAGTTATATAGGAGTTAGATTTTGGAGTCCCGTTGTCCTCATTTGGCAGCAGACCCGCACAGCTCTAAAACCGCTAAAAACGTGTAACCCTTCTATGCCAGATTGTTTTCTTTGACATACGATGAAATTCTGGTGGCTTTTTGTTAAGATTACACTTGAAGATTTTCATTTTTAAGTACCTGCTGACATCTCTGATGGCGTGTGGGTATCTTTTGTTCAAATTTTAAAGGCATGTCAAGCCGGGATTATTTTCGTCAGGTTTTGTAAATTTCTATGCAGCAGTTTTGAAGCTGCTTTGAAACGTTTACTATATTTAACAGCGCCGGTCATATCTGACGGTGGATCAGCATCATTTACATAAATTTAAAAGGTCTTTATGCTATAATTCTTTTAATCAACTCCAGACAAATGCTATAAATTGAATCATTTCAAGAAGTTAGTTGAATAATTTTTTGTTATTTATTTTAAGGGCGAACAGATTTAATGATGGATGGACATCACTTTTACAAGCGCTGTAGCCGTCAAAATCCATCCACTTTCTGATATGTTTGATCAAATTGTTCTTTGCAAGAAGTCGGTCATGTTCTTCTGTTTTTATTAACTAAGGCTACTTTTACTTCCTGTTCGGTATTATTTGCATGAATATTAAAGATGATTATTAAAGATCTTCGTGTCAAATTAATTGCTACAGAGCTTGTTTGAACTCTGTTCAGCACTTTTCTTGAGAAGACGTTGTATCAAGGTTTACTTTTTTTAGCAGCGGCGGCAGCATTTGACAGTGGATCGGTGTCATTTGTACCAAGTTGATAGGTCTTGATTACAGTATGTGTTTGATAATGATTGATCATGTACTGTTCAGCAGTTATAGGTAAGAGGCTGAAGGTTTCAGTCTCTTAATGGTGTAGAGGCTTTTGTATTTTAATAATTTCGGCCATATTAGCGGCTTGGCAGCATTGTTGTGCCACCTTGAAATATATTCCTTCCAGAATGCTTTCCGTTGGAATAGATCAAATTCTATTTAGCGGGTCTCTAAAGATGTCGTGTGATTATCATTATTATTATTATTATTATTATTATTATTATTATTATTATTATTATTTGCATTTACGGGGGCGACATTTGATAACGAATCTTGGCATTTGTAAAACTTTCAAAGCTCGTCATTCCAGATTAATTTGTGCCTGATTTGCTCACATTTGGTCAAGACATTTTTGAACAAATCGTCGCAATATCAAGTGCTCATAGAGGTACCAAGGACACTGAGCCATACCATAAGCTCATATGACATTACGGCCAGGTGAGGTAAACGTGACACAGCTAAAAAGAATTTCTCAAACTTATTTCTCACATACAAGAGAAAACAAAATGCTGTATTATGTACGGATTGTAGCTACTCAAGGATATGAATTTGTTGCCAACTAAAAATCGTTTGGTTTGGATTTTCAGATTTGTGCAAGGCAAGCAATCATGGAAAAAAAGATAACATGACCTAAGTCTCCTCTCTTGTATGACAGTTCTGGATCTACATGCAGCGATGTAACATAGATAATGGGCAGCACAACATTATGCTCTTCGATTGAAATTAGAATTGTCACATATAGAGTGAAATTGATTGCGTTTGTTTTGCTGAATTGGTTGTGAAACGTTTGATTATTGGAAGAGGTCCACTATTTGTATATGCTTTAATGTTGCAATAAGAAAGTGAACGTTTTTGTTGCATTGGATGACGAAACAATTTCAATCAAAGAACATGCTGTTCATGCACACCACATTAAATTTCAAGCTTTTTCAACGACGCATTTGGCACAAATGATTTACAGTGTTAGATATCATGCACAACTGATGATTGCAAAGTGCACTACTGGTTATAGTACTGTTGTGTGTCTTATGCTTGCACGATGAAATTCTTTGGTATGTTGGATATGAACACATTTCAGTTTACAGAAAGTACTTTAGTCAGCTTCAACAAAATTTACTACGCCATGATTATTGATCCAATTGTATAGATTGTGAGTTTTGGCACACTAGGGTATTATTGTCTTCTTCAAATTTGCAATAATTAAACATATCCGTAACTTCGCTGGAGTATGACAAAACAATTTTCGAGTACGCCGGAAACCCTTAGTGATAGAGAACATAAAATGAATACCTGCATGACGAGTATAAATTATCAAGACACAAACTATCTTCAGAACATTTGTGTGCTGAAAGATATAATGATAAACAGATACACGTTTTCACCAGGCGAATGGTGAACTTCTGTAAGCGGTATGCAGGATCATGTGCTCCATCAAATTATTTGCAGCCTCAAGTTACATGGCTGCTTTAGTTTTGCTAATTTAGAATTGATTCGGATGTCTTCTTATATATTCTTCACAAAGCGATATGCATGGTCTGTAGGAATGGGGGTAAAATTGCATTGTTAGGCTACATCATAACAACAACACTAGCTATCAAAACTGTAAAAAATGAAAAAATCATAGTTTTGAATATGTCAATATGAAATGCAGTTCTTTATTGATATTTTACAAAAGCAATAAACAATGTCTAAGTTGTGAGAAAGCATTGAAAAATAAATCGTCATTAAACAGGAAAGAGAATCATTGCCAAAGGAAATATTCCAACAGGTATTAATCTTGGTACGATGAAATAGTTTATGGCTGTCCCTGGAACTACTGGCAGACGCATTTTATTATCTCTTCTAATATATATATATATATAATTTAATACAAATAATATTATCATGCAGGTTAGACAAGTTTAATTCGTACTCTACGGAGATTCGAACCCTAGGTCCGCGAGTAAACGGCACCCATCGCCTTGCCTGCACACACCAGCCCATATCCCGTCACGACTAAGCACGCATCACGAAAAAATGATGGCACTGAATCGGTGTTATATGAACTCGTGTGTAGCAGACACACTCGCATGACGACCTAGTAATTAATTCTCATATATATACACAATCGTTACAGATTCCTATGAAAGAAATCAAGGTATATAGGATTTTTTATTATAAAGAATTATAAATATATACCAAACATTGATATATTTATAATTCTCTCTCTCTCTCTCTCTCTCTCTCTCTCTCTCTCTCTCTCTCTCTATATATATATATATATATATATATATATATATATATATATATATATATATATATTTGTTAGATGTCTGAGGTACTTCGACATTTAATAGTTTTTGCGATCTGTGCCGTATCTAACAATTTGATCTATATGTAATGATGCCAGATAAATCATGTTGGTGATAGCGTTTCTTTGTGACAATAGTAATTTAGTTAAAGGTGGACTTGCATAGTAGTACTTTAAGGTTTTATCAGACTATGCACAAAAAAGCAATTTTAGCCATGTAACTATTGCATCCTGTAGGCCCATTTATTAAACGTATACAGGCTTCAACATTGCGCTGTAAAGAACATATGCTAAAGGTACATTCTTATCCATTGCTATCGCCAGAGTCTTGATTGTTGTCCTATGCCTAGACTTTTTCGTTGTACTTTGATCAACTCTATTTTTGTCCTATGCCTAGGCTTTGCCCTTGTACTTTGGTCAACTTGATTTGATAGAGCTTAGACCATGTCTCAAGTTTGTAAATGAAGTCTGCGATGGTAATTAACAGGATATGGTGTTTATATTGTAACTGTTGTAAGCAATTCCCTTTCCCCTTTTGCTTGTTCTAAAGAATAAAGTAATTACTTCACGATATATTTGCTAGCTTCCTACATTGGGTCCTCGTCTAATTCCCTTTGCTGTGCTGCTTCAGACTTAATCAGTCTCTGGATCTTTAATTCGTTACACAATAGATCAAATCTTTCTCTAGCGGCTGTAATTTTGTATTGGCTTTTCTACCACATGTTTCAATTCTAGTTTTGGGATATTTTATTTTTGCGTTACTTTCATGAATCTTTTGATGCTTATGTGTTGAAATTACGTTTGACATATTTCTAAAGATCCTTGACGAGAAATGACAATAAGGCACTATAAGGGTAATCTGCATATTTAAGCACAGAAAAAGTAAGTCTCAAATAGTGATTGAAATTCACTAATAGTCACTAAAGTCACTATTAGACATTTTAATTAGTTACTATTTTGATGATTCTTGAATAAGTTTTCGGAAAATAAATATACCTCTCAAAATGATTTTTTGATCCAAATATTGTTTTCGATGGTAGCAATGATTGTGAGATATTACATAAAATATTAGCTTATAGAAATTGGAATGAACATATATTTCCACATTAATTTGAGGAAAGGAAAGATGGTTGAATGAGATGCAGAACGTATGCAAACAAGCAAAATGCTGAAGATAATAGATGGATTAAATGAAGATAATAGATGGATTAAATGAAGATAATAGATGGATTAAATGATCAATGAATAGGAAAAGAGTACCTGTAGAAGGAATGTAACATTTCGTTCGTTGGGAAATCTGTTCAAGTGGAAGATCACCAATACATATGCCACAGATAGTTAATGACGTAAACGAAAACATATATTTCAAGTTGCTTGTGAAAGTTAAGGTGCTAAGAATGAATATAATTTTTTGACGATTAGTAAAATGGTTGACAGCTCGACGAATTCTGACGCACCTATTGGGAACAAAATTCCGTTGTACAAATTAGGAATTTTAGCAGTTATGTAAAATAAGGTTGAGCAGACTTTCTAATGACTAGTAGCGTAAAATGCATTGGAGATAAGAGCATACTATATATATATATATATATATATATATATATATATATATATATATATATATATATATATATATATATATATATATATATATATATATATACAGTTGATTTGAAGGGACAATACAATTCGAATTTATATTGCAGAGATCAACTATTTTAAGACTGAATACACATTCAGTAAATATATTAACTAAATAATAAAAGATTTCTTGTATTAGTAATTAGTCCGATAAATAGACTTAATGTCCAGTTGCTTGCTGTACATAGTGTCAGATTCTTATTCAGTACATCAGAAAAATGAGCAGGGAGGATAAGAGTGTGTTACAGTGTATGTAACACAAGTCAACAATAAATAAAATTATTCTATCGTGACATTACACCGTTAAATGCATTAATTTATACACATGACGCATGTGATTACTACAATTAATACATTAAAAAAAGTACACAAATTAGAAAATAAATACTGGCGATTTCGAAGATGAGCTAAAAGGCAAAGCAGAGTTTTGGTGGCAAAAGTTGAACTTTTTTTCGTCCAGGACTGATCGCGAAACAAATAAAATGTGTAAAGGAACTTGAAATAATGGGTGACCAAAGGTACTCTTTCCTTGTGTCGGCAATTATTGCGTATTCAGCTATGATGAAAATTATTAGGAAAAAAATCTTGGTCAGTTCTTCAGCTGTAAAATATAATGATGAAGAATGTAGCTTGATAATTTCAAGACGGAAAGTCTTTTTTGTTAGTTGACAACATAAACACATAACAGCAAAGCAATTTATATTGACACATGTTAGCAATGATTACAATTTCAAAACAATAAATAGAAAAAATGTCACATGATTTCTGTTCGAATGCAAAATCCCAAAGATCAGAACATGTATGTATGTATGTATGTATGTATGTATGTATGTATGTATGTATGTATCGTTAAAACTTTAGACTAGAAACAAACACTAATATTGAGAGCCTGTAGAAATGCTTTTAAAGCAGTGTATATATCTAGCGAAATTGTGAGAAAATTCGGTACACCATCCGTTTTAGGTACCCTCGCAAACTTAAAGCAAATATTATATTGCATTTTGATATGAAGGGAAAACTCGTAGAATCTGAGAAAAAACCAAATGCTAAAAATAAAGGAATAAATGACAAATTAAAACTACTAATGGAGCTGTAGGCGGTGAGCCTTGAAAAGGTACAAATATCGATCATGGTTCCTGGACGGCGTTTAGGAGAAAAAATAAATATCGAGCTTAGTCTGAATTTGATTGAAAGAAATTGTTTGACAGTTGTCTGCTAAATGAAGAAAACAGTTAAATATATGATTGATAAGGAATTGCTGCAGTTTTAAAGAAAAGAATAGAATTGAGCCGGCGGAGTGCATTACATATATGTCTTGAATACAGCTTAAAACATATTCATTGAAGGAATATAAAACTTCATTTTGAAAACACTGACGTTCCGTTTAGAGAAACGCATTGCTAAATTAAATAAAATAAGAGGAAAGTCTCAAAAGATTAATTAGTGTCAAGGAGACAAAAACTGGAAATAATGAAAGAATTCCAACATATCATTGCTGAAAGACAAAATATCAAATCTAAACAAGCCACATAAGAGTTGGTAAACAATGGATACGTGAAACAATGCATGGTTGACAAGACATCCCTATTAGACAGTTGTGACATTTGTATTGTATCTGTCGCCCATCATGTTTACTTTCGACAAATGTTCCGTCGGTTATTCAGGTCTTGATACTTTCATTCTGTCTTTGGGTACTGTAGATCGATTGTAGTATACACCGTGAGAATGTTTTGCCACAGTGGGGTTCTTGTTTTGCTAATATTTAAAGGTTTAGTAATTGAATCTGATTTAGTTGTTTTCAATTTATGTTAAAAAATACCCCAGTGGCCCCCAAAAACTCTCAGGGTCAATGCTAGTTTCGTCAAAAGTACAAAAATCCATTTAATCCCGGTAGACATTTGTCTTTGAAAGAATACAACTAGCACAAATCGTTTGTGAATACGCCCTTAGCCAAACGTATCAGTTTTACTAATAATGTTACATGCTGAATCAAACTATTCGTATATTCAGCCAACCATGCCAATTAATTATGTTTCGGAAGTTTTTATAGCATTTGATATATTTTCCAGTTTTGATTATGGGTGCATTTCATTTGCATTATACGAGCCATTTCAATTTGATGTTTTAATTACAATAATTATATCAACGAAGAATTGAAATTTCAATGTATATAGTAACCAGGGTCCTTTCATGTTTAAATTACACCCCTTTAGCATAACACTTTGTTATTTGTTTTGGTTTTCTATGGGAGTATTGCACAGGTCGACATTAAGCTACGCTTGTAGTGAAGTTGAATGCTCAATAAGTCAAATCATTTGACTGAATGAGAGAACTCCTTTATTTGAATGTTTAGTTGTGGTTTCTAATATGTAAATGGCTACTTCCAATTGTTCTTAGGCGCTACCGGTTTAATAACTTTACACAGATTATTAAACGTGTAGAAAATATATTTATTTAGACAAAAAAGTATTGTATGCACGCTGTTATACATTCTACATGCTATTATTTATTATTCTTGCTGTATACGTTCTTCATGCTGTTACACGTTCTTCATGCTGTTACACACATTTAGCTATATGTCTACCATCAATACTTCGTTCACTTTTGCTGTTCTTACATGCTCAAAGGCTTACTGGATCCAAGTTAGTGTAGTTGTCCTAGTTAAGCGAATTTAAAGTAAAAATTTTGAATTGCATACATGTCATGAACTGCAATAAATTCTGATATTATGAGTGTAGACTAAATATGTATAGAATATACGTGGTCGACTGCCCGCGATCGACGCTGTCGTCCCATGTTCCCTCAGTTTTCCATCCTAAAAGCCCATTCGCTTCACTAATTCGAATTCCATAACGAGTATCAAAAGTCATAAAAACTTGCTACGCAATTCGCGTGCAATAAAAAGTTCAAATGTAAGCATTATATGTCTGTATGTTCCAGCTGTTGATGGACGGTCCGTTTGGGGAGGGACATCAGGATTGGTACCGGTATGAGGTTGCGGTACTGATCGGAGGTGGAATTGGCGTCACGCCCTATGCCTCCATTTTGCAGGATATCGTCCATAAAACGTCCCTGGGAAGCTCTGTCTTCTGCAAAAAGGTGACCGCTTTCTCTATTATTTATACAGAAAAAGTAAACCTTTATCATAATGGAAGTTTAATTAATTTGATGAGTGTCGTAAATAACTTTTGTACAGTAAATCGTACTCAATTCATGTCATTACATTTGATAGAAATAAACAAATACAGTATAACTGGCGACATGCAATTTGTACGAATCAATGATCGACAAAACTTATCATATTATCCAACTTAAGAGTATGTGCTACTAAAATTATTTTTCTATATTCCTTTTCTGCTTGAGTTACACAAACATGTTTTTCTAAATATTATATTATTTCATTATTTGTGGTTCGATCAAGAAGAAAGATTATGAGGTAGTTAATAAAAGAAAGTATTGCATTTAGCGCTTTTTTCTCGAAATGTTAAGTATAAAACCACTTCGTTTTATGTTTGTACGCTTTGTAAAAAATTCTAACTGTAATAATTTTCAGCTCTTTTCCATCTTTCTTCCAAGGTGTACTTCTTGTGGGTGACGAGAACACAGAAACAGTTCGAATGGATAACAGATATTATTCGCGAGGTGGAGAGCGACTGCAATGACTTGGTAGACGTGCACATTTTCGTTACCGAGTTCAGGAGGAGATTTGATCTGCGTACAACCATGCTGGTAGATCACCGATTTATTGTTTTAAAACTTGTTTTAATGCATAACCTATGAACACAGTTTTTATGGAATTTTGACCCTTAAGCAAGAATCAACTAAACTTTGTAAAGAAAGCTGGATGTTACATCTCGGCACACAAATGCAGAAAAAAAAATGCAATTTAGTCAGCTGATTTAATCTAAACATGAAATGTGTGGATTGAGGACTGTCATGAAAGGGCATTGGTCACGTACACTGATCTATTACTACCGTAATTTGTCCAAGATAAGGTAATATTTTCCATTTTCTAAGTATAATTCCGAAAAAGATGATAACGTTCTGATGAGCTACGTACAGCAGCTAAGCTAAAACATGCTACAAAAATCAACTTTTGTACTATGTAAGTTAAAGGTACGGGAAAGTAACTTTGCAAATATTTATTACTGCTTTATATTGTTCATTTGCATTACATAGTAAATGGGATTATTGTACATGTACACTGTAAACAAAATATATGACAAACAAACGAGGAAATTGAATGGAAGAAGAAGAAGAAGAAGAAGAAGAAGAAGAAGAGGAAGAAGGAGAAACAGAAGAAGCAGGTGGAGAAGGAAGAGAGAAAATATTTTAATAATAATGATAAAACAATAACAAAAAGAAATAGCAAAAGATTATTTACTGCTGTTACTGCTATTACTACTGACTACTTCTACTACTACTACTACTAATAATAATATTTTTTCTACAAGTATATATGTGAGCGGCACTTTCAAAGGGTAGCTGGAAAGAGTCTGTTCACCGGCTTGAAAGCTACAACTCATTTTGGAAGACCACGATTCTATGACTTTTTGGAAGCTCTCCGCTACAGTCACAAGAAGGTAGTTGGCATGCTTTGATCCTCCAGGCAGTTTTGGATTTAATATGAAACAAAATTAATTTCGTGTTTGTCTACATACTTCAACGTCACCACTCTAACCGTACGAGAATGCAATATTTTACGACAAATGACTGATCATCTGTTGAACGTTGAAACAATAGAACCCTATGAAATTAGAAGCGGGTGCCGATAGTTTAGTGTCAGAGTTGATATATATAACATTAAATTCAATTTAATGCGTTTTTAAACTTTGGAGAGGCTTTATATTTTGACAGCAGGAACATATAGGCGAAACTTCCCTATAACATGATTGGGTGATTCTTAAAACTTTGTCTCAAGTTTATTTCCTTTCCAACGACATAAATCAGATAAGACACATTTAAAGGAAGGTCTTCCTAGTCTTGCCACGAGTCACTGACTACTTATGAAATAACTTCAATAGTGATAAATTATTACATTGCCTTTGTTTCCCCTTAAAAGCAATTGCGATTGTTGTATGTTATTATAACGTTACCCAGCTCGGAATTTCTGCTAGCTGTCTGTTACACATATAACTTACAACGCAATCGTAATGCAATTAATGACAGTCTGTTTCAAGTTAATTTAAAATGCATCTGCTAAGTATCTCACCACATTTGTTATGGCGTTTAAATGTTTACCTTCATTACGGTACCAGTAGAAAAGTCAATGCCGGCTACGTCCGTTTCTACATGTATTCTTTAAAATGTACTTAAATATATAATTCTTTCTATTTTGATAGGTGGAGAAGATCGGTGTGTTTAGTTGTGGACCTGTACCAATGACACACAGCGTAAACAAGGCATGCAAGGAGCTCAACAAGTTTAGCAGACCTACCTACATTCATCACTTTGAAAACTTTTAGATCTCATTTACCTTTTTCACTGCCAAAGTATTAATTCAACTATTAAAAACGGAAGAAACATGTAAATTAATCATTATATTTGGCGGAGGTTGGCGATATATTTGAATAACTAGATAATCGTCTAAAGAGAAGACCTTTAAACAATGATTTTCTTTTGCAACAAAACAATTATTGGCAAATACAATTAACATTGATGTACACAAAATAAAACAATTACAAATGTGTGTGCATGAGAGAGAGAGAGAGAGAGAGAGAGAGAGAGAGAGAGTTGGCGGGAGCACAAACGACAGTGATTCGAGAAGCCAGGGAGAACCTTTAGCGTTGCTGTTCCCATATTTTTCGATTATGTTGGGTTGTAAATGTTTATGATGCATATAACATTCGTGTTAGAATGCTATTTCAAGCCATTTTAACTTTCCGCTTAAGATATAACAGTCTGTTAATATATGGGACATGTTCCAAATTTAAATAGAAAACAAAAGCATATCAACTTGTTTATTCCGTATGGTGTTAAGAATTTCAGTGGTCAGCAAATCTGCAATATTTTGTTCTCAATGTAAACCGTAGCTGCAGTCATAAATCACCTGTTTATTACAAGCGCTTTTATGTTGTCGTACAAATGTGTTATATATACCGTGAATAGACCTACAAGTCCGCCTTGATTAATTGCCAACAAACAGATTCCGGGAGTTGACGAAGCCGCTTTTCCCTAAAAACAGGGAGTGTAGTCTTGTTCAGGAAATGGCTACTTGACAGTGGTGGTATAGCAAATGTCTCAATGTACATTTGTACAGAAGTCACTAGTCATTACGCAGAACATTCAAACTTACGTGTGATCTCAGCAGTATGAAGATGCACACCAAACAGAAATCGTAATTTGTTGGTCATAATTAAACTAAACACTGACATAGAAGGATGCAGATAAAATTATGCTGACGCACATTATTATAATGCTGCATATGAGATTGTGCTTCAATCCAATACTATTATGGTAATTATTGTCTGCAACCAAATTGAATGCATCCAATAATCTGGGATCACAAGTCTACTACATGATAACTCAGCAGTGAAAATTCGGACTAAGCCTAGGTTTCGTCAGTATAAAGTTGAGTAGCAAATTCGAGAAAAGTGGTGTAATTACGTAGAAAGGAAACGGGGTGGGTCAGGCAACCACGGACCATTATTCTGCATAAATATTATGGTGAATTATGAACAGATACCAAAGCTAAATAATAAAACTTAGTCACGGTATCCTAACTAATAAGATGCGTACTAAATTTGCTAATAGGCTAACAACGGAGTCCTTAGTGGGCATGCAATCAGAGTCCATTGGTCTGCTGAATAAAATCAACCGATGTCATCAATATCAAGCAACATACCAAACCGTACTGAAATCCATTCCAAATCCACTAAGTTATTGTGCATAATGAAATGAATTAGCCCACCAATCATGACCTATAATTTCACTAAAAGGACATAGACTGATGATAATTACCCTCATTAAAGGTCCAATTAAAATTGAGCCGTTTGGTTGAAGGGCATTTTTAAACAAAAATGTGTTTGTGAGGAAACAAAGGTGGGTGGATTCATGGATCCTGCTGTATAGAAAGGATGATCAAGTTATCTATAAAACAATTTTCGAAATCCAAGAATAATTAACGGTGTTACTTACTTTAGGGTAAACGCTGATGGGTCTTAACATGAAGGCTATAACTACACTAAACCATGTGGCAGCAAGTTTGCAATTAGGATTTGTCAAAGTGTCATAAAAGTAGAGATGCATATCAAATACGTAGATTTAAAAAATAACTATTGAATTTATTGTGCTGTAAGCTGACAACAAAACTCACGCAACGAACAAAGTCTCATCAACATTATGCCGCGTGCTAAATTTGGTTACAGTATATATATATATATATATATATATATATATATATATATATATATATATATATATATATATATATATATATATATATAGCGGAAACTAAGCGAGTGTGTGACAGATAATTAGAGAACATAACTCCGCTAACGGACGAATTGGATCTCTCATTCAAAGTCTGATCCATGTCAGCGTACCAAATTTAAATGAAGCCCACTATTATGTAAAATCTACTATGCTGAATAGAAAGTGGGACGGACCGAAGGAAGGAAGGACAGATATGTCTAATTTAGTCTTCCCGTTTTTGATTGAACATTTGTTAAGAGAAAGGTAGCTCTGTTGAATCGTTTCAAACGTGGAGAGGAAGACAAATTAGAAAAAGGATCGATCGAAAATGAAAATATTTGCATTTTGCTACAGCATAACACGCACTTAATCTACTTAGGAAACAAAATGTGATTTGTTGAAACATATTAATGATGATGTACAATGTATCAATCATTTTGATAATGATTATTGATTTCATTTGCATTGATCCTTTATTAAATTGACATGGTTTTGAAATCTGGCTGAATCTTTTTGCTGGCAAATCTATGTTCGCTTGCTCTCTTAGTTTTGAAAGTCTTCATAATTCTTATATTATTATCTTCATCTTCATCTTCATCATACTCATCTTCTTCTTCCTGTCTAGGTTTAAGTCACTTTCCGGTTACACTATGAAAGACGATACAATATAACTTTTATTTTGTCAATATCTTATCATTATTAGCTGTTTGAAAGTTTGAAAATCATAGGAGTGATGTTGAAGTAATTACATGTCATGTATTCATGTATATTGCTTGCACGTTGTATTTTGCGCATGGGAATATTACTATTAATATAAAATGTGGTGTGAAAATGTTTTGCGGACAACATGATAATTCATAAAACGCGGCAGATGATATGACAACATATAGCGTACCAGTTTATCTGCCAACACATATTGCATCAGTAGACCTAACCGGACCTACAGTACCAGCAGATCTTAGAACAGGTAACACAGCAGCAGATCTCCAACAAATTACGTATCAGTAGATCTACAAACAGACAACGACGCATATCTACCGACGCATGATGCACCAGAAGATATGGGTCTACGTTGTGAACTTATCAGAAAACTTTCCAAAGGGAAGTAATTTGTTTATATCGGATAAAAGATGCAATATTTACACTACTCGTGTCAGCTTGTCAGACACGAAAACTGAAAAATGATATAATAAAATAGATAAACACGAGTGGAACATGATAAAATAATTACATTAATAATATTATTTTTCACAGAGAAATATTATTTTAATTTAAACCTGTTTGGTACGCAGAATGCATAAAATAACATAGCGAAAGACATATAAGTGAAGTATTGTTGTAGACATCAAGATCCATACAAAAATGATATCAAATATTTGTCATGTTTTAGGACCAATGGATTTAAAGGCAGACTGGTTAATGTTTCTGTGAATTAAACAAGGTACTAAATGTTTGTAAAAATTTGGTAATTGTGTAGCATTATTTTCTTAAATAAAGGTTTAGTTGCTCTTTGAAGTAACTGCAGGTAAAAATATAGTAAAACTTATTAGTCATGTCATCTCCATTATATACGGTATACAATTTTTCCTCTCTAAGGGTATATATTAATCTTCCCTTTTTACATCAGGCCGGTCACTGTCATGAAACACGATACACTCCAATTATGCCATTTAAAGCAAGTGTGGGTTGTGTTTTAATTTGGGTACGTTTTGACTGGAGTACATTTTGACTTGGGTCTGTTTCGGTCTGGGTACGTTTTGACTTGGGTACGTTCCGGTTTGGGTACGTTTTGACTTGGGTACGTTTCAGTTTGTATGTTTTGACTTGTGTACGTTTCGGTTTGGGTACCTTTTGAGTGTAAACCGCGGAACTGGCTGCGGAAATTGTAGGAGTGTGCTAAAGAAATTCAGTCTGGTGGGTGGAATGAGGGACGGCAGATTATTTTATGCCCTGAGAAACAATATATGCTTTCAGTAATTGCAGTACTCACAATTTAATATATTAGTAGGTGATATAAAAGGTAGTTTTGTTACTAAATTCTTGACCATGACAGATGGATAAAAAGAGACAGTTCCCCGTATTTTCATTTTACGTTTTCGTTAATGGGTAGAAGGATAAGTATAATGTATTTTAGGCTAGCAGTCAGTTCATCATCATTTGCTACTTATTACTTGAAATTTACATTGCAGACAATTTTAATCATAACAAAAACAATATCAGATTGTTTTCAATCATAAAATATATATGATGCATACTTAGTTTTCCTAAATCAAGAAAATAATCTAGTCATTAAATTTCAACTCTACATTTCTTTCTGACAGCATTAAATATTAATTATTTTCATTGAGTTGAAAGTTATTAAGTGGTAAAATGGAAGTATAGATAATGGACGAAAACCAGTTTAAGAAAACCAATTTTATGTGTAATGTGTTTACCCTTTGTTTTGCACAATATTTTTGCAACTGCAGATAATTGCGTTGTAAAGGAGATGTGAGTTTCAAAGTTTATACCTGGTTACTTTGGAAGTTTGCAATCCAAATGTACAATTTCCTTGTTATAATCTGTTTTAGAAATAAATGTACTATGTGTAGTTATGTTTAGAAGTATAAAGAGTGGATATTATCTGTTGAAAGCATTTTAGGGAAAATGTTATGTTGTTGTGCAAAAATATTTTAATTAAACCTTTTTCAAAAATGTCAAATTTAGTCATTGTAATATATATCCGTTATGTAATACTAGTAATAGTACTTGCATAAAATTTCAGCTGAATGTCATGCCATATGGTTCCTTAACCATTAATAAAACTCACTCACAATTTCTAGAGAAACGTTTTCATGTGTATGTAAATAATGTTATATTTCAAAATTAAGTATATTCGGTAATCACCAGGCCAGTGCATTTGATATAATTAAATGATGCATTCGATGCAGCCGTTTGCACTTGCATTTCTCATAAAAACTCATACACCGTGAAAGCTAGACACGTGAAACATAGATCAGTGGTAGTGTAAAAATCCAGATCGTGCAATAATTTGAAATACGATTGCGCTCAGGTGATTGCATATAAATTTCAATTAACCTCTTAAGTAAATATCCCACATCAGTGATCAATGAACCAAGTGTCAACAATTGTCACTGATTCGGGCGTACAATCCGTCACTTCCAAATTCATCATTGACTGAATAGATTCCATCATCTTTTTTTCAATCGCAGTACCTATGCAAGGCAACATAAAAAAAAATATATTCGTATACATATCCATCCATCTGTCTGCCTCTATGTCCATCCATATCTAACTCTTTTGGGCACTCTATTTAGCAGATTATTTTACATTTTGTATCCATTTACTGCAGTGTAACATGAGATATGGTCGTACCCACTTTTTTGTTTTCAGAGAGAGAGAGAGAGAGAGAGAGAGAACGTGAGAGATGGATAATGAATTTGCCGTTCAAAGTAAAATTGTTTCCACAATTCTAAAGACTACGATTTTGACAGTCTACCATACCCACCCGAATAAACCATTATCCTGGATCTTCGAAACTGAGATCCCTACCATTAACCAGTTACCAACCTTTCGGGGAAAGACAAATTATGCAACTCTATAGACATACCGCCTCAAACAGGATCAGTCAAATACAGACTTTATCATCACCAGTAAAAAATTGCATATGTTGTTTACTGCAAATTTAAAAGTGAAAATCATACGATATATTTTGCGCAATCGCTACTCACAAAAAAGTTGTAATGATATTCCATATCAAACGAGTACATTATAGACATCAAAGACTCAGCACATATGGATAACGCAGTTAGCCAAGCACATTCAGTCAAGTGTCTGAATGTATGCCACGTCTGGAGATGTAAAGGAGTATACATTGCTGTAGACTGACCAATTTAAGACCACTTTCATGTAGTATGTTTTCTTGAGTATTTTTCAAATCAATTCAGATGCGATGCATGCCATTTTTCCACTTACATCGCATACTTCTGCGTGCTTTTTGTTGCTAACGGAAGAAATTCTTAGGTGCTTCTGTTAATTTGTGTATCAATTCGTTGATCACCTACTTGATTAAAACCATTTGTTTTGACAATCTACTGTTTCCATACATGACTAATGTCATATATACCACATCTAGGTTATTACAGTGGAGATGGCTGTAATGTCCCTCTTTTACTCCACATACTTGAAAGACAAACCATTAGCATAAAATCCTTTTTATTTTTTATTTTAATTATATATTCCGGCATATCCTAGAAACTTTTGGGTTCCTGTAGCTAGATGCCTGACCGATTTTGTCAAAACTGCTTTCAGAACATCGAAGCCTATAGGGTATTAGTATCAGGCACTTGGTTAATTCGATTTAACAATTTACGACAGGCACTTGGCAATCCATGTCACTGGTGAGGCATTATAAATTACACAGAGGGTGATGCGACCACCTTGACAAACTCCGGATGTCACCATTAGCGTTCCTGTTTCCGTGCAAAGAATCAAGGAAGAGAGAAGAATGCACTTTTCCCATGACTCTAGGAACATATTGAGACATTGCTAGTACACGTTCCCTATGATCATACTGGATTTTGTAATTTTTCAGTTATATAAACGCGTTCAAAAATGTAAAAGAACTGGAACAACCCAGTTGTATAGCTTAGGATAGAACAGGATTTGCGCAATATGAGACTGGTTATGTACACTGTTTCAATGAGACTTAAAAAATCTACAAACGGGAACACATAGATACGTTTACCAAATATATGCCACGAATCACCGCGCTGTCACAGCTTTCACTTGGTGGGTTGAGAAAGAGTCTAAGTGCTGTGTTTTTAACAAGTAACATAAAATGCATAAAATGTCACAGAAAAATCACAGTAGAGCTTAGTGATCCTAGGAATCATTACATGGATGGTGTAGAATCATTACATGGATGGTGTAGAATCATTACATTAACTGAAGAACGAGATGAGACTCTTGACGCAACAACTCATGTATTCAGTATTGAGCTGAATTACATAGGAGAATGCCAATAAAATAACTTGAAGCTTGTAGAACAGTGTAAGTTTAGAAGAAACAACTACCGAACACGATACCCCGTTAAAATTCGGAAGACCTGTAGTGTATGTGTTTGTATCAGTGACTTTGTGTCTTGGATTTTGTTCCGCTCTTTTGACTATTCATCTACATTGCATGAAGGAACACGATTGCAATGACGATTAAAACTTGTCAGTTCACAAGAAAATAATTTTGTTGAAACTCTTGCGAGTGGTTAAAATGCAAAACTACTCCAGTGTAAGAGAAAGACTTGCGGCACAATGTCAACACATTACATATCTATTAACCGTATATCTCTTAGTCATCTACACGAACACGGTTTACATTAGGCTGATCAACTTGATCAAGAAGGTCTTGGATTTTAGGCTTGGAACTGATACTCAACCCACCATGCGACGAACTTTCAAAATGTGTATGTGCGTGTGTGCGTGCGTGTGTATGTATGATTTTTCGCCGTGCACTATCCATCGTTGTATGAACATCTCCTAAAGATCGTACTAAAATAAAAGAAAGAACAAAATGAAACAAAATTATTTTGTTTTGTGGTTAGTGCTTTGCGACATTGGTTTTATGTGCTATATGTTCTCCAAATTGCAAGTTGTCTATATCCTGTACAAGTCTTGTGTTGGGTTAACACTCAGAATTTGAAAGTCTGCAGTGATGGCGGCATCGTTCATTCTTAAAGTGACTGACAAAATCGGAAAAGCTGGTAGGCCTTGCATCATCGCCATACCTATAACATGATTATGTCGACCATTATCAGTTCAAGCAATACCGAAGTTGCCAAAAGTGTCATCGAATACAATCAACTTATTTCGACTGTCCTTCACAACGCATCGTGTGTTATATCAAACAATGTCATTCGGCTAACTCGTTACTCAAAAAGTGTCACACGAAGAAACCGAGATTGCGTCTTATTCCAGTTAGTTTCATCTTTCCGTCGAAGATACGCTAGCTGAATGTGAACAATCAAATCTTGCTTTACACGAAAAGAATATTATCTCAACATTAGTAGTATTAAATCACACACCATTTGTTCCATCAAAGCAAAACACATCGGACCATGAATGTCAATATATATTATGCAGTGTTCTTAAAAGTTCAGAGATATATCACAAGCAACAGTGATGTTTCAAAGGTTTAGAACGCCATGGCTCGATTTTGCTAAATGACGAGGCCACACGTTTGTAAAACGCATCTCTACTAATTGATTTATAAACCAACACCGCTGATTTCATATAGACTTCGTCCTGAATTGTTTTTACGATTGCAGTCACGATGGTGGCTACGTTATTTACACCTTTTCCAAATCTTTCTTTTCTGTCTAAAAATATTAAACCACACTCACTCTCGTGCTACATGACATACTAAAGCCATAGTGGCTATTTATATTGTCCTTGAAAATGACACCCCTTAAATCTAACCCAAAAACAATTAGCTGGGAACTAAATGCCATCAAATACGAAAAGGTGCACAACATGAGTTGGAAAGAAGTGTTGCGTTGGCTTACTGTTTAATTACTACATTGAATAATTTAGATTCCAAAAGAAAAAAGGAATTCACTTAGAAAGACACAAACCGGCCTTGACACAACTTGCAAATTTCAGAACTGACACTTGGACCAAAAACAAACTATCTTGAAACCGGGTGGAATGATTTCGTTCTTTCTGTATATACAATGGCCTCCCAGTGGAGCAGACAAGACAGAAAAGAAAGCAAAGACAAAGATTCGAGTTAAGATGCTGCTCCAAAGAAGACAGGACTCCAATCCTAGATCTTCCTAGTCGTATGGTCTTTGACATAGTCAGAAATGCAACCCCAACTCATTGATCACAACGCTTGTCAGTTCCATGACTGCAACGTTAGTTAAATTCCCAATTTAGTCTATATCATCAACAAGGTAGTGCTGAATTCTTTCTCTCTTTCTCTCGTTGTTAAACATGCTCTTGAACAATTAGACTTGCTTTCGTCGTTGTGACAAAATATCTATGAAAATAACACAATTTCTTTATATAAGGCAAACAGTTCACACCAATCATTACCTTGACCTTTAACTGTATTATCTTCAGTGCAGACGCAACCAACGTACATACAACGTACCCGGTCTGAACAGATATGAGAGATAAGAAGCCAAAGGGATTAGTGTCCAAACTAATGATATAGTATTGGCCTTGATTGGACACTGGTTTCAATATGTATTGGTCCATTCAAAATTAAGAAATCAACTAATGTTCAATAACGAACACTGTTAAATCAATATATCACGACAGCAACAAAATTTATGCTTGAGTCGTTAAAGCGATTTTCTTAATTCCTGTAATGAGACTTATATTCCATTTCCAGTAATGCGCTTTTTTTTTTCTTTTTAAATATACTATTGAGACATCACGGCATGAATACATTTAGTGTTAAGAGCTAAAGCAATATCAGCTAAGTTGTACTCCACTTAAAGTTTTTTCCCCGCTAATTTGATGACGGTTCGTACCCAGCTTAGCCTAATGTTATAGTTACTTTTCTATGACAGTCCAGAGTGTGCATGCTTTATTTCCTGCCGATGTTCGTCGCCTCTCTGTACACCCTCTACTGACTTGTAGGGACGACAGTCTGTGACCTCTCCACATATCTTGCCAGCGCACAATCAACGTACGCGTGTTAGAAAAATAAAAACTGTCCAGTTTCTATATTTCATGTATAGACCACAAATAAATCTGTGATTTAGGGTTTTTCCGACATTCTTTGACTTGTAACGGCGTCAAGTGACACAAAAAATAAATGAATAGTGTAGGCATACTCTGAAATTTATAGTTTTCTTCTAGAAAGAGAGAATGAAGCAAGTATGTATAGTTTTTTTCTACTTAGTTATAATATTTGCAGAAAGTAATCTTAAATTGCCCTTTTAGATTATGAATAAACATATCATAAATCATTGTCCAACTTCCTACATGTAGACTTTTACACGTTCGTCATTACAAAAAAGATGAAATGATGGGGACGAGAAAGACCATTACATGGTATTATTACGGAGCTCACATTGATCGTATTCCACTTAAAATGAGACACGTAGTTATGTTTTTCAAAGAGTTAAAGATGGTTGTGTAGAGACATTGATATAGCCTTTAATGATTGAAATACAAAAGCATTAATTCTCAAATGACTGTCAAATGCTGTATGTATCAAATATACTCCAATCATTGTAAACTGATTCAGTGATTAATGTGTCAAATATACTCAGATAACTATAAACTGATTCTGTGTCACAAATACTGGAGAGTGATATTTGTGTCACATATTACTCATAAAAGAGGGAATAAACATACCATTAAGTTTAATCTTTAAAGACACGTATAATAAATTGCATCAATAAATTTTGTTACACAATTATGCATATTCAAAGTAGATTAACGATATACATATCGTTTCAGAATGGCAGCGTTGTAGTAAGGCATAGAACAAAAAATGTATAATCACGTCTTTAATCGTGACACCTAAGAGCTCGATTGGCTTCCATGAGAATTTTCAACTTTGACTATGTGCTCTTTTCATACTTTTATTCCCTCACAAAGTCATATGTAACGATAATTTCCTGAATTTACATACTGCAATATTTCATATAATTGTGACAACATTTATTTAGATCAAGTGTACGTTTGGAACATTGTGGCTGCAAAATAAAGATATACATTATAGATCAAACCCTTATATTGTATATGCAAATGCTCTGGCGGTGACATATACAGGTCTAAAATAATACTGAAAACAGTTACATAAAATAAAAGTGATATACAAATATTTGTGTGAAATCTATATAAATCATCTACAAATGCAGTACCAATCTATCCTTTGCAAGTGTTAAGCGTTTCTAAGACATATACAGCTTGTTAGACTGACGAGACATGGTGAATGTATTTTGGCAAGCAATGAGAAAAGTATTAAGAAGATATCACACACTTAGAGCTCATGCAAGTTTGGCTTCAAAACAGATCCTTCGGCACAAAATGAACACAAATAAAGACAAAATAAATTTCAAAGAATATAAACTTGAACGATTGTACTAAACACTGTGACACAACCTTTCCACTTCTTAGCCACAGTTTATAGATACAAGCCGGTATATAACGAAATATCTACTCAGAAGAGAAACTGTTCATATCAAGTTATGCATATCTAGAACTGGACTTTAGTGTATTTCAAATATGTTGCTTCAAGTAATTGACTCATTTGCACAGGACAAAGAAGCTATTTTCTGCACAAGTATACGAGTCTCAGAAGTTCTCGAAATGGTGTTGATATGACGGGAAACCCTCATACTGCTTGACCTTGAAACATGCTTTCTCCACTGCTAGGGTCATTGGCGGTGGACCACAGCTGAATACACCAATCTTTTTCACCTGCGACGAGGAACAACATGCGATGTTAACATGAATGATCACACACGCTGAAAGGAAACATCCAACAGGTTAAAAGCCATCTTTTGATAGTCAACATAAAAGAAGAAATATATAAATAAACAATTCTGTATTACAAGCCCTGAATGGTAGGGCTGGTAAACTAATTTGTCCAGTTATACTGGTAGTTGGACTTCTAATGGTTAAAGGGGTTGATGGATTAGTTGATTTTTAGTTGTACGTTTAACACATTATTTGCTACATCATGCCATTGAAATGGGAGCTAAGTGACTTTCCAAGAAGACATCGAGGTACCTTTTGTTGGCTG
>JAECUM010039297.1:0-22881 GCA_016617855.1 Megalonaias nervosa
ATGAATAACAATAAAATTATTAATGTAGAAGAACCGACGGATAATCTCGACGCTGCAACAAAAAAATATGTAGATGATAACAATATTCCGATGACAACTTCACTGTCGACGATCAATGATGGAATGACCGCATTTAGAACTGAATTTTTTAATCATGTACAACTGTTTATGAATTTTCGCAGAAACATAAACAGAACCACTAATGATTTTTTTGGAAGTCCACCAACCATTGACATAAATCTCAAAGATATAAATATGAGAATCACCGATATTGTCAGTGGAATTCCTAAAATCGTCAATAAAACCGATCTGATTAAAATTTCACACAAACAAATTAGCAATATCGTGAACACGGTATCATCAGGATCATCGACGTGGACACCGCAAAATAACACTATCAAACATACCGCAGAAGTAACTGGCATGTACAGGCTGTCAGTGTTCAGCTCTGCAAAATTCAGGATATTTACTACATTTCCATGGCGTCACTCAATCGATGCTTTTTCTGGAACCGTGTCTGTAGTGTTAAATAAAGATATGGAAGAATTTATACTGGAACAATCCGATAAAAAATTAACCCCGGCGTCTTACTGGTGGTGCATAGAATTTGTAGCTGAAACACCTCCGATGTCTTAGACAACAACTAAAGTATAATGATAGACGTTCAGCGATACAGATACGATCAAGTAACAACATGGCAGAGTAAACTAAAAACCATCATCGATGATTATACAGCAAAAATAAAAAAATATCGTAGACGTGCGGTTGTCGTTGATATCATCGTTTATTCGGTTTTTGCGATTATTGCTGGAACCGGCGTAGTATTATCAACGTTGACGATGACAGCGCTGATCGTTGTAACAATCATTGTTTCATCGTCAACCACGATTGCTGAAATATTTAATATAATCGCGAAAATGATAAATATGTGCACAAATGACAAATTGAACGAGTACACGATGAAATTACATACTGCAACAATCGCATACTCTAAATTATCATTGATGATTTCTTATCGCTTAATGATGGAATAATATCTGACGAAGAATTCAGTATTATAATAAAGATCTACAATGAAGTATTTGATGAAAAAATTCCTGAACAGGATTTAAAACAATAATAGTATAATAATGACATCGTTCGATCAGCGATCGCAGGAATTATTACAACAGATCGTCACTAATACTGCTCCGGTAAGAACCGCAATGATATCAGTAAGTTGAACTAATCCTGAATTCAGTATTAATTTTCCAACTGCAATACCAGCTTCCGAGATAGCATTAGTGCAATTACAGGTTTATTATAGTTGGCCCAATATTAGGTCAAAATCGTTTGGTGGACTACAACCAAACAACTCTCTGGTATTTTCAAGTAAAAGCAAACCCGATGGAACTCCTGACTGGAAAGTAGTCAGTATTCCAACGGGCAGTTATCAAATAGAACAGATCAATGAAGAATTTCAGCGCAGGATTAAATCCATCACAGGAAAAGAATCAAAAACTGCCATTATTGTTCATGAGCCAACGTTATCATCTGAAATAAATTCTCCGGAATACAGTGTTGACATTTATCAGTCTTCGATCAGGACAGTGTTAGGATGGCCTGAAGTTGAATCTGTTTATGAAGGTCCACCAGAACCACGCCCAGATGAATTTCTGACAATTGATCGAAAATTTATCAAAATTCCAGATTACTGAAATGATATTCCGTGGACCATTAATAAATATTTTACTGATGGACAAGAAGAAATTCCTGATCTGAGAGGAGATAAAAATATGATGGATATGAGAATTATCACTGTTACAATTCCAGACGCAGTAGATGAATTTAACCAGATGTTTACCAGTGTCAAAAATTTAATCGTTGATCTGGTATATTATTACAGTGGTGATGTGAAAAAAAATATCATAGAAACAATTCAGCATCTGAATTTAATATTATTTGACTTTGAATATATTAAACATATTTTAGTCAAAAATGCGTATAAATATCATAAAGACCCAGAAAATGCAAAAGATGAAATTAAGAAAGTTTACGAAGAAACATATACTGGACATAAAATCGGTGAATTAAGACAATCAGTTATTCATTTCGTTAATGTGAATTTTCCAAAAATTCTTGAATCATGGAGAAAAGTAGCCCCACCACCAAATATTCACCGATACAACAACGATCCGTATGGTGGTGGCCGTCATGCCTCACCGGGTATCGTTAATATCACATCAACGATCGCTGTCAATCTAGTATGTGATGTCATCAACGGCAGTTATCAAGTCGACATTGAAAAATCCAACCAAGCCCAACAAGGATACATTCTGTATTCATTCACACCTCAAGTCCCACCAGGTTATGTGATTGTATCAGAACCAGTCAATGTTGTTTATCTAAAATGTCCTAATCCACTCTTATCACGGATACATTTTAAACTTACTGACCAGTCTAGCCACTTGCTCGATCTTAGGTCAGAGTCGTTAAATATAACCCTGTATGTGCATTCGCTGTAACATAGTTACGGAAAACATCAAGCAAAAAAAAAAATGTCAAGGATAAAATACTTTTTTGTACCTCCCATGATTTTATCCTTGACTTAGTCCTTGACAACGTGAAGGGGTCAGAAATGAATTATTCTAGTACAACACTATTAGTTTCGTTGTCAACATCACTATCAGTGCTATCAGCACTGGAGTCACACCTGTCCTTATCTTTAGCCAGTAACTCTTCCGTCATCGACATAATATCTCTCAGCTGTTTTATACGAGCGTGTACAATTCTTTTCGTTTCATATTCGTGAGATAATTCTGACCTAATCTTTCGATGGCCCGTGAAAGAGGAACAAATAATTTCACCTGCGTATCCGTGATTGCTGCCAGCAATCATAACATTGCCTGCTGGATCAACTTTATGAATCTATAATCGGAGGGCAGCGTATACCTATTTTCGGATTTTCGAAATTGTAATGATTCAAAATCACTCATTATTTTTTCAGGATCAAGTTGTTCAGATATTTTTATACCGCTGTGTTGTAATTGCTTAATAGCAGTAATAACTGATGTGATGTTTTCGTGGTTCATTATACAAAAGTCATTTGTTTAAATAAATTTATTTTTCTGAAATCATTTAATAATTTAATGGGGTATTTACATAACTGAAATTGAAGAATTCTGACGAAATTCATTGATTTTGATGGGGTATTTACACGACTGAAATTGAAGAATTCTGATGAAATTCATTGATTTTAATGGGGTATTTACACGACTAAATCACTGAATTCATGATTTTTTCTGAATAAATTTATAACCCATGGATTAAACTTTCTTGTGTATTCTCGCTCTGAATTTTTCTTGTAATCGTCGGCACGCATGTTCATCACATGAAACCGGTGTGAGAATCCTTTTCCTGCGTAAATTCTATTCTACATAAGTAATATCATCTCTTTCAGTAATTTTGACTTTTGTCCACGGAGGTAATTTATCAGCAATACTGATTTTATCTCTGTCGTAAATAATTGAATTTGTATCCATTATTATTAATTGTATGCTTTTAATTATCAGCGTATCTAACTTTGATCTTCTGATTAAATTTTTTCGAAAATGCTGATCTTCTTAAATTATTTGCAACAAAATGTACTGAAGGCATAACAATATCAAAATACTTACTAGCTGCATTCATCGATGGGAAAATTATTTCTTCACCTGTCTCTGCATTCGTAGATATGACTCATCTTGGAGATTTATTACCATGACCAGTTCTTCCTGATTTACAATTCTGACTTTGTGTAACGATACGTAAATTTTCTAAAGAATTATCTTTCATGTATGAATTGATGTGATCGATTACAAATCCTTCTTCGATAGGACCGTTAAAACACTCGTAGATGGATCTATGAGAGTAATAGCTTTTATCTTTTCTAACATGAAAAGTGAGGTAACCAACACCATTGTCAGTACCAACTGTTTTTTTCGTTGACAGTTTCTAATTATACCATTACGAGATGCCTCGTAATTCTTAATGATGGGGTGTATCCTAAATTCATTCTGTTCCATTTGTATATATATATATATCATTCTTCTAAATGATTATTCTGAAATCTAACCAAATAATCATTTATGGTTTTAAATGGAGATGCCGATGGTCCATATTTCTCATCGTAATACCGCTTCATCTCTCTGCATTTTTTACCGCCACATTGCATGCATAATTGAGTTTTTCCTCTGACTCCAACACCGCATCGGATGCAAGGTTTTGGTCCTGTGCTTCCTTGTCGAAAACTCTGCATATGATATCCGCAGAATTCTTTTACGCATGGTTTATTGCAGCGAAATGAAAACCCGATCATTAACCAGTTGCATTTGTTATTTGTTTGTATCATTACATTATGAATGAAAATCTAATTAAATAAATCCTGTCTTAATTATTATATGGAAGAATTTAAGAGATTATCTATAATTGAACCCTCCGCCGTCTCGGCGGGAGCAAGAGTTGATCTTGATAAATTACCAAAATCCAAATCTAAATACTCAATGCAAGACCTAGCTTTGATGAATGATGATATTACCGATCGTATTCGTGAAGCTAAAAAAGAATTTTGAAATGATGGTACCACTCATACTTGGTTGTCATTCAGAATCAGAGATACCGTTGACACTAAGATGAATGACGAACGAGGAAGAAGTATTATTAATTACCTTGATGATCAGCGATATATTATTCTGATCAAATTTATTGTGCAGACGGATGATGATATTTGGATTATCTGTGATAAATGTGACCCTGTCAGAGTAACACAATCAGGACAAACTGTTACACTGGATAAAAAATCCAAGCCAGGTGTGCTAACTGGTATTGACAAACCGTATTATGAACGAGCATATCCTGTAACCGCAGTTGTTTATGCGGTGTATCTGCTAAATGATAAACCCAGCGTTGAAAATCTTAAACCGATGAAATTATCACTGTTAAATTGTGTAGCTGGGCGAGTTATGGAGCACTTCAAAAAAGCAATACATGGGAATGGCTTAACAGATATAAGACGTAAAAAAATAAATTCATGGGCAGAAACAGTTAAGAATACTGGAGCATCTATCAAAGACGTCGCTGAACTAGAAAAAAAAAAAAAATTTCCAATAACAGTAAAAACACTAACCAGAGAGATTTTATATGCGTCAAAATACACATCAAGAGGAGCTCCAATACTGATCATTGATCATAATGCACATGCATGGACTAATGCTGTAACAATATTTCCACGAGATAGAATAGTCAGATTTTATGACGATTATATATTCGATGCTATCAGTGATATCAGTAAGAATGATCCTGTATCTGTTTGGTTATTTCAGAGTTCAGAATCCGTGAATTACGATCAATTTGAAAACCTAATGGAGAGATTTACCATAGAGACTCTCTCTATGAAGAAATGAAGAATCTTGCACTGAAATATAATTCTGATGAGACCGCTACGGTGGCCTAGTGGTTAGAGCGTCCGCCTCAGATGCGGGAGGTCGCGGGTTCGAACCCCAGCCGAGTCATACCAAAGACTTTAAAAAATGGTACTAACAGCTGCCTCGCTTGACGTCCAGCATTAAGAGGTTAGTGTTAGGACTGGTCGGCCTGGTGTCAGGATAATGTGACTGGTTGGGACATCATGCTACATGTCTGCGGCATGATGCCCCAGTGACATCACTATAAACTGTCACACTGCAGACATCGTAGCGATATGACTGAAAAATTGTTAAAGCTACGTTAAAAATCTAAATCACACACACACACACACTAATTCTGATGATGCTGAAGTTGAACGATTACTGAATAATTGTTTTACAGTTCCATCAGTTGCTGCCCACGCTGCTCAGAAGAAAAATTCATGGTCGCCGACACGATCAGAATTCCCTGAAGATATTCAGCATAGTTGTGTCGAACATGGACATGGTGGATTATGGAATACCAAATACAATCATCGTAAAATTATATCGGTTGATATGGCTGCATGTTATCCTGGGAGTTTTCTTGGATACGGAGACTGTTCTGAATATTTCAAAAGATTTGGACATCCGACACATGAAATGACAAGAGTTGCGATAAATGGACCATTACCTGATTTTGATTTAACTGGATTCGCTTGTGTAAAATCATTTAAGTTTTATAATAATCTTCATCCGATCATTTATGCGTGGTTTGGTAGACATTTCTCAGAAAAATATTGGGTTCCAATAGTGCTATTATGATACATGCTTGATACTGAAATCTTAATGTCGTTGAGTGTAAGTGAAGCTATTATATCATACCATCCGCAGAAACAAGTTTGGTTACCACAACAAAGAAACATTCACCGACAGATCCAGATGAAGATTGGGATAAAATTGAACAAAGGAACATATATAAGCAGAAGTAATGCTTATTCATCAGACGGAATTAAATTAGGTACAATCGTGAGTTATATCGATGGTGAATCACCGCAATTTACTCATTTAAGATCTTCTATGCTCACTTACGTTTCTATAAATTTATTATCGATGATAAACAGATTTCCTCATTACGCTGTCAGAGTTGCTATGGATTCATTTTATATAAATAGCGCGTACGTGGATTTGGTAAAACCGTTACTCGGTAATGGTGAATGGGGATCATGGAGAATAAAACAAGAAAGTATACTCGATTATTCCGAATCAGCAGACGTTAATATCAAAGAAATATACTATGGTGATGACAATCAAATACCAGTATCAACATCACCATCTGTATTTGATCCCGTGGCCAGACATAAAACCATTTATTTCAATGGACCTGGAGGTTCTGGTAAAACAACACGTGCCATTGAATTATTTCATCAGAGTTCAGATATGATTGTGTTGACACCTACACACAGACTAGCAAGAGAAATAAAACAATGAGGAGTAAAATCGTGTACATACCATAGTTTCTTCAGATGGTGTGGAGATACGTGGACACCTGAGCGAATGGGTGAGAAATATATTCCCAAAATCATCATCTGGGATGAAATTTGTACAGTATTGTTAGAAACACTAAAAATATTTCTCAATTGGTTATTAACGAAAAATACTGCGATAATTATGTGCGGCGATCATGGTCAACCACCACCTTTCGTCGGTCAATCTCCACATGAGTGGTTAAAATCATTTGTGGATTATTATGAAGAAATAAATGATGATTATAGAGCTATTGATGAACCTCTGAAAGAATTTAAAAGATTAATCAGCCTACAGCCAGATAGAATACAATGTGAGATAATGCGTGAAAAAATTCCAGAAACTCCTGTGAACGATTTTTGGAATTTATGGCGACCAAATGATTTAATAGTTGCGAGTAGAAAAATAGTTCATGATGAATTGCAAGAGAAATTATTTCTGTTACATAAAGAAAAGTTTTCAAATCTACCTGTACCATTATGTTATCGCCCAGCTGATACTCGACGACAAAATATCGAAGTTGAAATTCCAGGAACAAATGAAAAACAAAATCTTGTAATGAATGATATTGTTTTGGTTGATGTTGATGTTGTTGAGAGCGCGTTGATCATGGATAAAACTCCATGGAAATTAGGATATGCTATAACGATTCATTCGTCACAAGGACTAACTATTACTGATACAAATATCTGGATTGTCGATGATAGAATCGAATGGTCAAATTTAGTTTATCTCGCAGTGTCTCGAGTCAAAAGAATATCTCAACTACACAGGGTTATTATGAATGCTACAGAAAATAATAATCAAACTGCTAGCGACGTCAACAAAGTTGTTGTTGGTGTAATAAGAAAAAAACTATTTGGTTATAAGCAATGTGACAAAAAAAATAATCGCGACTTTGATATTGATTCTGAATTAATTATAACATTAAAACAACAACAGAATAATCATTGTGCAAGTTGTAATTGTAATATGCTATGGGAGTATACGAGTAATAATCCAAGACAGCTCACTGTAGACAGAATTAATAGCGATCTTGGTCACACACGTGATAATGTCATATTGATATGTCTTGAATGTAATCGACGTCGGGGCGCTGGACGCCCTGGTGCTAGTTTACAAAAGTGAACGCGGTGGTAACTGTGTGTCCTCAGGAATTACTTGTAATTGTTCACGCACAAATCCACGTTGAGGAGCATTTGAATCCAGTCTGTAGATGGCAGGTCTACCCGCAGATCTAACCACGCTAGAAATTTTATGTGTGGTCACACTCCAGATAGGATCAGTTGCCCTTTTTTTACCTCCTTCAAGTACACCAGGTTCATATAAATACCTTACAGTCACGTTACCTAACACTGGCTGTTTTGAAAAGTCACGTCGTTGTCCGTAGCCATCGCTACAGTGTATATGTTTCTTTGTAATTGCATTAATAGGTTTCATAGAAGTTGCACAAGTAATTTCATTATTTAATGCAGCTATCACACTTGGTAATCTTGCAACCCATTCACGAGATCTTGTATCTGCCTGAATTATTTCCTTTGCATACTGGTATCCAAATAACCGCTCAGCGAGTGTTCAATTAAATCGTTCAACTATTGCCTGATCACGATGAATTACAATGTGTCCTTGTCTGATTTTGACATTATGTTTTTTCATCAGCGATGATACTGTACCAAGAAATCCTTTGCCAGGATCAACTTGTAGCAACTGTGGCCATCGTAATGGTCCTCACTGATAAATTCGTTCAAATGTAGATGCAACTTCAGATGTTGTTTTTGTTGATAGCGGCTCCGCTTCTTTATATCTACTTGCAACATCAACGACAATTAACGCGTATTTGTATGTGCGTGATTGATGTCCACGTATTTTAATAGTATCATGTGGTAAAAACAAAGTATCTGCTTGATGAACTTCATTGGGAACGCTGACATCAAAATACACATACTGAATTTTTTTAGGTGGACGTAGATAGATTTGCCATATTGCTTGTCGTGCTAACCACACTGCAGCAACAGCACATGAGACTTTTGCTGCTGTAGCGAGTTTACTAATAGCTGCTCCGCCCTTCCAATATCCTCTTGGGCTATAATAAATGGACTCCATTATAATAGTTATATAATTAATTACCCAGCCCCTAGCATTATTTTACCTTTCATAGCAGATTTCACTAGAAAACTAGCGAGTTTTTCTCTGAGAGATTTATCAGATATAGAATTTAACGCATGAATCAATTTCACATCTGCGAGATGCCACTGTTGTAAATCCTTGCTTCGATATGCAACATCATGAACATGACACGCTTGATCAATCTTGTTTATTGGATACTCTCCAGGTCGCGGTTGATCTCGTTCATCAAGTCGGATATCAAGTCAAGTTTCAGGACCACAATAATTGTATCCGGGTAGGTGTTTTTCCCCGGGATATTTCGCCCACAGAACCCCTGGTAATTTTCCCAACGAAGTGGCGATATCACCTTCCGTCGCTGTGTTTGAAATAAATTTGTATTTTTTTGTACCACATTTTTCAGAGTTACCTGTCAGTGCATGCTTTTTATTTTTTGTTATCAATGTTGTTAATCCAGTGGTGGACGTGGCTGCCTGCATCGAACACAATATAAATTCATATCATTTATCATATGGATATAATTGACTTTTTGGCGACATGAAAACAAGAACCAGTCAAGCATCACCCAGCGCTACCGAATTCTATTAGGGCAATCATAACAAGTCCATCTGGATCAGGCAAAACACAATTATTGCTTAATTTGATAATGAGATGGCTCAAGTGGGATAAATTATATTTAGTAGCTCCATCCGTGGATGATCAGCGATGCTATGAAGTACTTAAAGATTTTGATGAAAATGCAAAGTCATTTAATGAAGACGGTGACGTTATTGATTTTATCACTGATATTGATGAAGCGCCATCTGTAGATCACCTGGATGGACGTATTAATAATTTAGTAGTGTACAATGATGTCATGCTGGACAAACAATCAAATCCAGCCAGGATATTTTCCAGAGGCAGACATAAAAACACAGACGTGATTTATGTTACACAGCGTTATACACAAATTCCAAAAGTGATCAGGGATAACTTAATATTTTAGTTGTGTTTAACGGAGTTGATAATCATACGCTGCAAAATATTTATTATACTTGGTGTTCAGGGGACATAGACATGAATAAATTTAAAAATTTCTTTGCACACGTGCAAGCTACCCCGTTTGGTTTCATCACGATAAACTTACATGACCCAAGATCGAGGTATCATATAGGTATTGATAGAATATTTGGTCCTTGATGCTGAATAATTGTCACAACGATAGAGTAATTAAGCAGTTATTTCCCCTGACAGTCAAGGATAGCGTAGTCTTGAAAACGGTACATAATTAATAATTTCATACCTATACAGTTTCTTTTTTGACTTCTATTTCCCAATCCCGTATCCATGAAACACTAAAGTCTGAAGAATCAAACATAAAACTCTGTTGCCAAGAATAAAATCAGGGCAAACCACACTATACCGGTGATATATGTAGTCATTATCAATTTTTTTTGTTCAGACAGAATGAACCAGAATAATATCGATCCAACGCATTTACTAACACAGTTCTGCCTTGACTGCATCAAGAGGCTTGAAAATAAATATTTTAACCAAAGCAAAAACAGCAAAAATATGAAAAATTGCAGATTTTATCCAGAATTTGATAGTGTGTACTTATCATCCTTGACAACGTCAAGGTGACATGGTGAATGAGTCAAAGCTTATATATTTATTTTTGAAACACATATTTGCATTGCTAGCGTGTCTGACTCTCGTACTCGAGGTCTTGAGTTCGGTTCCCCATGACTGACACATGTCGATGGTTTGTGGCCCTGGGATGCCACTTATTTTAATAATTGGGACACAAGCGCAAGCCTCATGTAAGCCTCGCCAACATCAAACAACATGGTGAGTGCAGTTTTGCACTTACCCCGGGATTTGATTTTGGGGGGGTTACTATGCGCTTGCATCCCTAAAATAAACAGCAGGATGATGCGAACTCATGACCACTGAAAGTACCCACATAGGGGCATTCAGAAAGAATGCCCACCAGACCAAAAAGTCTCAATAAGGTGCCTGTGGACCATAAGACAGGTCTTAACTGATGAAAGAGTGCCCTGTGGGCTTAAGGCCTCAATAAGGGACTCTTAGGATCTTATTGGCAAAAGGCTTTACCAGCAGAAGGGACCCAGTGGAATGGTAGACTGACCGTCATAGCTGCTGTTTATTTTTAAATTTATTCAAGTCGATAAACAATCTTTTTAAATCGACAGTAGCAGGGAGGGGGTGACCACATGTATGTGATATATTTGTGGTTCCATTTTTCAAAACGTTTCGTAGTCGTTTTGTTTCAAATATATTTTTTTTAGCCCTTGTAGGAACCCTTATTTTTCAAAAATAAAGGTTCTGCAAAAGTGGTCTGTTCACCCTCCCCGTTATCGATCTTTTTAAATCGACAGCAGCAGGGAGAGTGCGACCACATGTGTGTAAACGACTCAGCCTAATGTTTGAAAAATAAACTTCAGTCTGGCTTTATCGACCTTATTTTTTTTATATTTTTTTGTAGGAACCTTTATTTTTACGTGCCGCCTTGGTCTGTTCACCCTCCCTGCTGCTAATATATGAAAAATGTGGCTGTCAACTTTCAGTTGTCAGTAGTAATTATTATTTTCATTTTCATCATTGCAAATATTGCAAATTCCAAATGCAATTTGAAATTAGACAATGCAACTCAACGCGCCATAACAGTGAAACAGCTAAGTAGGCTTGAGTCAGTGCTGCTTGATTGACAGTTTAATTGCTTACAACTGGACCACAGCTAAGTGGCTCTGCAGCTAGTGCCAGCTGTGACCATCTGGCAGCAGCTCTAAGATAATGAACTCAAACTCAATACGGAATATTGGAATAACAGTAAACACAGGATCAACTTCTAACTGAATTTACATCTATTTCAAAGTATGCTTTTCTTCTTCAAAATTTATCTGCTTTTTCTGAGTTACTTTTCCTTTATAATTTCTATACAGAAAAGAGACAGTCTTTGAGAAATGCAAGCATTTGATTTAGCTTAGTTTAAGGTATTTAAAAACCAATTCAAAATTCTTCATAAAATTTTCAATATCTTGAACATCACATTTGTATATTTGTAAATTCTGAAACAGACCAGCAGAAACAATCATATACATTATTTCTGGAAATATTGCTACCTGTAAATGCCACGTATTTTGAGAACAGTAAAATTCATTTCAACACATTGCAACTTTTAATGAGACAATGTATATATTTTTAGAAGGTTGATTTACTAGCTGAGAAAAAAATATTAAGACTGACAAAATACATTCCAAAATGACCAAATACTTTCATGAATATTTTCCCTGTCTTCAGTAGTTCTTATTAACATGATTTATTGAAATTATATTTGAGATTCTATTTGTTATTTAAAATAGTTGATAGATTATGAATCATAACCATACTATGCCAGAAAATTGAGACTATTTACCAAAAGGGTGATTTTTTCTGGACAAAAAAAGAAATCTATCAGACTTTAGACACTGAAATGTCATGGTAAGATGGTTAATGAAACTGCAAGAGCCTTAAAAGCAAACACTGTCATGGTGATGTATCACATTCATCACTATTGGTCTAAAATTCCAAAACTGAATATATTAATGTTTATAAATAACTTTGTTGTTAAGTAACTTTATTGGAGATATTTGTTTTTTTGTTGTTGTGCTTCCTAACAAATAATTGGTTTCCCTGGAAAATGAAAATTGAAAATGAACTTACATTATTGTGAATTAAATCCCAAATAGCTCTATCACAAGTACAAATATACGAAGTTCCAACTGAGTTCCAGTCATGTTCCCAATAATTCCAATAATGAATGTACTGCTGTACTTGTAGTCTTGAATGTGCTAATGTGTCAATGGACTGGAAAGTGGTGATGTGTCTTTTGATGTATCACAATAACACAATCCAAACTGTCCTTGACTGAATTCACTCTAATTCCAAATTAATATTTTAGTCCAAGAATACTATTGAGCACTTTGCAATTCCAGTGAATAAATAATTGGAATAAATAAATCCACCCACATTAAAAAACTGAACACAACAATAAGATCGATTCTGCTTCAGATATTAAGGCAAGAATAAGTAATTTTTCAAGTAAACAATATTGTATAAAAAGCTAAGACACACTAACAGAGCCAGGATTTAGGTCCATTTCTTCTCTAAAACACTGAAAGTTGTCAACAAGTTTAGGAATTTCCAAAAGAAAAACTAGTATCCTTCATTCATACACATTCATCTCTACTGGTCTATTTAATCTATATTCACAGAGAAATATTAGCTATTTATTATGTTGTTTACAACATAAATATCACACCATTATTTGATTTTGGACATAGGAATATAGCAATAAATGTCTAATGTAATTACTGACAGATAAGCAAACAAACAATGCAAATTTAATTAAATATACTTAACGTTATATATATTTTATATATATATATATAATCAAAGATTTATTGCTACCTAAGTTTAGTCTACATTTGTGGGGGGAGGGTACCTTTCTAAAGTTTCAACCACAGGAAAAAAAAATTATACGTTAGAAGGAAAAGAAAAAAATATATGTTAAGACTTCTTCCATGACAAACAAAACCCCATACATTTCCCCAAGTAAATTTTAATGGAAATATCTGGTATTTTTGTTCTTCTGTCAGATTTTTTTAACAAAAGACAGGCATGACCTGGGGAGCAAGACACATTCAATATTCATGAGCATGTTAATAATACTGAGGACTAGGACTTCTGTACCTTGTACTTGGTATGTATGTTTATTAATTTATTTTTACTTCCTACATGTACTTAGCTTTGAATGCAGAGAATATAGTTCCGTGATACATGGAGTTTACAGTATATTTACATCTATGGGCATATCCATGTTTTGGAGTACAAAAGCTGTAGCAACCTGATTGATGTCTTACTGTCACACAAAGAACGTTCAAGTAGTTATGGGCAGAGGATTAATAACAGATCTATATCTCTGCTGAATATACCATAACACAACTGGCCATCTAAAGAATGGAAACTTTCTACTCATGATAACTTGTATCTCAGCCATGATAAGAAACCACTTGAAATATTTCAAATCAGTGATGTAGAACAGCAAATGCCACCTGATGTTTAAGACAACATATGATGGATTTGGAAAAATTATTTCTTGTGACTACTATGCATTATATGGTCAGTGCTATCAATTGACGCTATTATATAGCAATCACATTGGGGAATTGCATTATGAAACTGATTATAAATTCTATTTATTTTATAAAGATTACCAAGACCAAAGCTTACATGATGCAGAGATAATAGTTTTACACAGAAAGAGTTGAAAAGTATTTGTTTCCAGATGAAAGAGAGGGAGACAGAGACAAGAAGACAGACAGAGATTGAGAGAGATCAGACATGCTTTATAGGTTGACTTTTTCTTTTTTAAGTGTACCACTAAATATACACATATACCATACTGTAGATAAACCAGAACTTGTTGTTTTTAGATGATGCATGTACTGTTTCATTAAATAGTAACAGGGAAATAAATGAGGGTGTAGAAACTCACCATCGAGTATATTACATCACTGGGAACATGAAATGGAAATTTCATACATCAATGACAGACATTTCCATTTCCACTGTTATCAACTTTATAAACATTTAAGTCACAATTTGAACTGCCAATTATACATGTAAACACTTCAGTAACTTTACGCACTTTTGCCAAAAACTGTTGCTTTGGATGAGTGTCATTCAGAATGTATGCAATTCTTGAATGTAATGTAATAGAGACCAAGCAAAGTGATACAGATGCTGAATGTTTGAAGATGATAAAGGCAAAAGTGTGAGACATGAGGTACAATGCAAAAAATTTCTTTTAAATAATGTTAACAGCAACATCTAGTATGAAAATATGCAAATATTGATGAAATAGCAAAAGCCTTGCACTACCATTATATAGATGCCCAAACACAATGATCTGTACAGTCATCATGTAACACTACTTATATGATAATACTAAGAAATGTACATGTCCACTTTTTCATTGAACAGGTATGTACATCACAGTTACATGGTGATCAAAGACATTAAAATGTTGGAGAAATGGTTTTGTACAGGAAGTGGTGTTTGTGCTGGGTAACTAACAGAAGAGAGAGAGGAGGTGTCTGAATCAAGTATTTCAAAACGCGAGGGGTTCAAGTCATACCCATAAATCTTGATGTCTGAATGGATCAATATGATGATGGAGTTTATTCTTACATTCTTAAATTCTAAATGACAACAACTTCTATTTAAAAAAGACAACAAGTAAACAGAAAACACTGAATTTACACCAAAATGCAAACTACGTGTTTAGTCCTTAAGTAGTAATGGCCCAGTTATGAGGCTGAATATACATATACAGAACTATCAACTAGTTCAATTTTCACTGAATGTGAACTGTATGGGACTGGCCATTTAATTTATGGGGTTATATTTTTCTTTCTCGCTGGGATAGTTTTTGTTCTTTCATTCATCACAATATAAATTTGTTTCAATTAAAAGAAAATGAATGGCATAGTGTCCTTTGATATACTATAGGTCAAAGCAAAACATTTGTTTTCAAGCATTTACCCTCTCCATTATTTTAGAAACTTAAATGTTCTCTCGCTAATAAAGATTTGACTCCAGCAGATATTCTACAACGATCAAGGCAGCAACTATTGGAAACAGTCTCACAAAACAGTAGCATCAGAATGAGATTTCAGTTTCACCTTGGAGAAAGTGCGTTTCTATCACATGAAGTCATCCGAATTGGAGCATTCTACTTAACAGCTCCAACTATAGTCAAGTTGTCAAAACTGGAAATTTGATAAGTTTTCCTAATTAATTTGACCTCAGTGCATTTTTTAAATGAATGTGGAAAATTTTCAAATCTTAGGTGTTCAGAGGTTTTTGTTTTGTGTATTGCAAAAGAAGTTGGTCAACCTTTTCTAAGTGTACTGAATATACAAAACTGGAAATACATTTTATTCTCCATATAAATGATCAAAAATAATGAGCACTGATTCTTGAAATGGTATCTGACTGTAAATCACTCTTGACATCTCAGTCTTTCCACAGGTGGTCTTCATTCACAGGCTGTTAAAATGTCATTTAGCAATGCTGACCAGCCCCACCATGGTGGAGCTGCCATCAGTGTACCTGTTGTGGCACAGTGGTGATTTTGTACGAATTAATCACTTGGTCATGGACCAATAATGGAGCGGATCAAGTCCCCAATACAATGCATTGAGTTCTGACTAACTGAGTGAGCTGTACTGTATTTAAGGAAGTGATTATATGATAACCCTCTTTTTGGATTTGTATGATAACAGAACTTTGTTAAGAGAGAAATTATATGATATCACTTTCTCAGGGTCTGCCTGGCAGCAGAATGACACATTCTCTGGGTCTGCCGATTAGCAGATATGTGTTTTGGGGTATTTGTGTATTTTCTCAGGGTCTGTTTGACCTAACTCTGTTACAGTGGTATTGTATGAAATTTTCTCTGGGTTTGCCTGAAGCAGAATTATGTAATGGAGTAATTGCATATTATTTTCTTGGGTCTTCTGGGCCCTTTCTATTTTGAAGAGATTGTATGATATTTTCTCTGAGTTTTCCTGATAGCAGAATTCTGTAAGAGAGGAACTGTATGATATTATTTTCTTGGGTCAGCTGGGCCCTTTCTATTTTGAAGTGATTGTTTGATAATATGATGCTGTCTGTAATACAATAAATTTCATGAAAATTAAAAAGCCTGTGTGTGTTGTAATCATTAACTTGCAGTATATACTGGCACTTTGAAGTATTTAAGAAATTATTTACTGAACCTGACCACACAGAAACTGTCAAAAGTAACTTGAAGATAAAAGACAAAAAGAATTAATAGATTGTCACTATATTAAAATAAAATAACAATATTAACTGATGCCATTGGGACTGCAGAATAATTAGATTCATCTTCTGTTTTATTTAGAGCCGACTTTCAAAATGATTTTGACAGTTTAGATCACTCATATGCATTTAAATTTACATATTTCTGCCTTTAAGTACCGATGTACAAAACGATTTAAACTGTTCTATAAAAAGCCACAAGCTGCGCATCAAGCAACGGAAAGCAATCTGAATTTGCTTTCAATTGACAGACATACATTAATACCATATCTATTTGTACTTCCAACAGAACTTCTCTTATGCACTATTACAAGAAAAGCCAGAAAAGAATATGAATATTTAGAAACTTAAGTTAAAAATTACATTATTTGCCAACACTGCTAGCTTATACTGGTTTTCTTGGAAAGAATTTTCTGAAGAAGTAGCAAGCCATTTTAAGGATTTTCAGTCAAATAATTTGCTCTTTTCGTAATGCAAATTTGAGACATTCTCTGTATAAAAGATTTCACTTAACCTCCTCTGAAACTTTGGGAATCACTTATTATTCAAACTCAAAACCAACTATATATTTTGTAAAACATACTGGATTAAACTTTTTCATAAAAGCAGAGCTCTCGAAGACTAACACAAGTAAATTTATAAATAAGACTTCATGATGAACTTTACTGCAAATGCATCTATAATGTCCACTATTTGGTAATAATAATTCAAGGATCCTTATATTGTCAGCTAATATGGTAAAAGAGTAGTGCTGGTTTCAATATCATTTCTCACTGAGAAATTAAATACAGTGGAATAAATCAATTATAGTTCATTATAAAGGTATTTTATAATACAATGAATGAATTTTAAAAAATCACATTAAAGAAAATATTTATGATTTTAACAATAGCAGATCTCTATATTTGAAGAACTAAAATTTAAATCTGACATTGACAACTAGACCTTACAAAGTACCACATTACTGAACATTCAGCTCCTAGCTGAAGTGGTAAATGAAATCAGTTTCATTCATTAGAGCAACATGTATGAAACTGATGGAGACATAGCCATTCAGCATAAATGGGAGGCTTTTTCAGAATCATGAACTAGACTGAAAAAGATGCACCTTACTCCAATCAAATGTACATTATATTCTGACCTTTGAGAATTTCTGTATTGATTCTTAACTACAATACTAGCAACTAACACATAAAGCACAGAAACTTCTTCATTGTGTGAACATTCTAATATGAATGAAGAATGAAGAAACTAAGATGCATCTTTTCGTGGCAATGCAAATTTACTGAAGATTACTAGGCCAATAAAACAGATCACGGAAAGTGTTGTATCAGAAACCTATGGCCCTCTAATAAACTTCTGCACAATGCTTAGTTAATAATTAAACCATAATTCTATTAAACAGTGTGAAAATATGAATAAACTAAGCATAATTATCAAGCAGCACTTCAGACATTCGCTAATAAGAGCTCTGTAAAGGATGGAGTAAGCAAAAAGTCAAAGGTATTCTAACTCGTAATGACCTTGTAAAAGGTCAACAATAGCGTGATGGGAAAGTCGTGTTACAAGACGAAGTCCCGGCAATGACAAATCACTCAAAAATTGGCAGAAATTGTAAAATAATGTATACAACCTGCAGTATATCGATAAATCGACACAATAAATCAAAAATGAATGTTGGGCCCCTTGGGAACACAAAAATGGCTGGATTGTCAGAGTATAAACTGTATGTATAGTCTGTGTAGCAGCAAAACTAAAGACTGGCGACACCTGGTGGTATCAAGGAGAGGTAATGAGCAAGAGTTACTTCCCTTTGTCTATCCAAAATAAACAGGATAAGATGTTTTTGTCTTTTAGTAGGGCTGGATTTGCGAGATAGCACGCTAATATTCCTAATGTAAATGTGATTGGGGAACATATATTTGAAGGAGAAAAATATTGATCTTTATTTAGGATCTTTCAATTTTCTGTGTTCTTTATGCTATTTTCAGTTGCCTGATATGAATGAGATTGTTTATTAATAAGTAGTGTGTAACAGATGACCCGGCAAAATAAATCCCATTTATACACCAGTGCAAAAGGTAATCTTACTTTTTTTGTAGCTCTGAAACTTTTTGCTCTTCATAAGACAGGCATTGTTTCAAATCTTGTACTGACTTCTGTAATTGTTCATTGTCCCTTTTATATATGTCATTAGTGCTGTAAATAAAAAATGAATAATACATATCAACAATATATTCTAGTAACTGGAATATAATGAATACTATTAGAAAATATACGATACATACATGAAACCATTATATAGAAAAGTAGGAAGCATGTGAATTAATGAACATGTCATATAGGATATACATGCTACAAATGATGTGTAATAATTGTGAGAAAAGATATGTAGTAATAGAACAAGATTTAGTATACCCTCTAGTGAATAAATCCTGCTATGCATTCAGCTCATGAAAAATATTCATAACTGCATATCATTCATCTTCTTATGTTATCCAATTTCAATGCAGCCAATCAATTTTTTCTTAAATGTTCAAAAATTTCTACTAGCAACCAATTTTAATTTTCTCTACTGCAGTAATATATTGTTCAGTAGGGTTTCTTTAGCCAGCCAAAACATGAACACAGCCTAACAAGCGTAATCAAGCCTAGTCAAATGTTTGAAATGAATTTATAAAAAACAATAATAAGAATTTTTAAAATCTAGTTTTTTGGAGGGGAGTAAAAAATCAATATGAGTTATAGCTCTCCCATAACACTACTTGTTATAATGCGATTTCTGGATATAATGCAGTACTACTACATATCCCATGACCAAATCATACGAATGTATAACAATAAGCGTGGAAAGACAATAATAGGAAACTTAGACTTACAGCTTCATTTCCTTTATAAAACACCATTGTGTAAAAAAATTTGATAGGGTTCACTATACCATGATTAAGAATATTATTATATGTCTAATAAATCACAGATCCAAACATATCATGGTTCTCTCCATAACATGATTGGTAAGTAACAGTTGGGTGCTATGGATCTCTTACTGTCACATTATAATGGGGGGATATGTTTATGTAATACTTATCTGTCACTATTACTAAGCTTTACCTTTCCGCAATGAAACTATGTTGTCCATTACAGATGAAACCAACTCTGTTTTAGCGATTTTTCACAACATGATTACTGACCCAGTCTGACCCACGTCATTGACCCAAATGTTAGAGCATATCCTCATTTATTTAAAGGAAGTTTTGGTTAATGAAGGACATCAGAGTGGGGTGGGAGGAGGGTAGTCTAGGTCTCTGACTGTCCAGTAACTACAGGACCCAGAGAAAAAATACCTTGGCACCGCTTTGCTAAAGTGGAGGTTGTGTGTGAGTGTCAAAATGGAGACTTCATAATATTAACCAAAGAAGAGTGACTGAGATATGCCCAGGAAGCCCTGACTTCATGGGCTTTTATCATCATGAAAGATAAGTCTCTTTCTGTGATGAACACATAAGTTCTCTTGATGGTCAGCAAACTCTACAGTGAACACTAAAATAGCTAAGCCCCTTTTCCCTTTAGCAACTGCCAAATAGAATCTATGAATGTAACTGTGCAAAATTTATTTTGATCATCTCAAGCATAGATGTAACTGAGAATGGGGATTTCTATTTGTGGTGGAAGCTTTGATGGAAGTTGGTTTCTTTGCAAGGAGACCATGCTGACATAACAAGGAAAACAAATCATGATTTCCAATGAAGCATAAACAGCCCTCCTCAACTGATAAAGCATGGAGTTCAGTTCTTCTCTGAATGGCTGTAATAGCCAGATGAAAGGTGGTTTTCAGCATAAGATTTTCAAAAGAAGCCTCATTGAGCAAGATACCAGTCTCTGCAGGTCAAAATACCTTATAAGATCCGTTAAGTGAGGTTCAAAACCAGTGGATTCACTTATCGAGTACTCAAGTGTGCTTTAAAGGGCAGCCCTATAACCTTTGATTGTAGAGTTTGAGCAAGATCTCTCCTCACGAGGAAGAGTAGAAGACTACTGCAGCAACAGCAGGTCGGCTAAGATGAACAAGCTTCCTAATGCACCAATCACACGATTTTCCACGATCCATCAAAGACTTCAGATTTAGAATGCCTCCAGGCCTCGATGACAAAGTCATTTACTTTGCTTGACAACAGATACCTCATAGATAGATCGCATGAGATGAACCAAGCATCAGGGTGGAAAATCAGAGGATTGTTGTGAAGTAGAGCACCTCTGTGTTGCATGAGTAGATTCTCCCAATGAGGTAATATCTTTTGTTTCTCAACTGATAGGTCAAAGAAGGCAATGAACCAGGACCTCTGGGGTCACAGAGGTGCATTCAGAATGATCAGTGCTATGGATATCCTTATGTTTTGCAAGACTGGTGGAATGAATCTGAAGGGTGGGAATGTGTAAACAATTGATCCCAGTTTCGGTTGAAGGCATTCACTGTCCAGGCTGTTTGGTCCAGAGCTGAGCAAACATAAAATGGGAACCTGAGTTTCACTTTAAACAAGTTCACTAGTGGTTTCTCACATAGGATTAACAGAGACTCTGCAACTGCTTGATACAGAGACCATTTCTATAGGACTACTTTGCATTTTTTGGATAGACAGTCCACAAAAATATTTATCTTTCCTGAAATGTCAAAAACTGAGTGTAATCTGTTTTGACTCTGTCCAGCTTAGAAGGTTCCAGACAGAGAGAAGAAGCACAAGTACCTCCCTGTCATCTGTGGTATGCACTCACTGATGTGTTGTCTGAGGAAACCATGATACAATACCCTTAGAAATGATTTATTGACAAATTTAGAGTGAAGAACATGGCTTTCATTTCTAAATTATGAATCTCTGCTTGTGACTAATGGCTGTGGAGAAGTACTCCTTCTGGCTCAAAATGAGCCTACCCAACCTGAATCTGATGCAATGGAGTACAGATAGGAGTGAGGTTCTGGGGTATTTTAAGGAACTCCCATGATTAATTGTCGTGACCATGCTACTACCCGGCTGTACATTTTCCAAGGTTATACTTGGAATTTTGACCTAAAACCTTGGACATCCGAGGTTTTTCCATGGTTTTCCTAGGAAAACCTGGGAAACCTCGGACAATGCTGATATTTTGTCCAGGGTTTTGTAAGCAAACCTCGGACATTATCTCGTACATTTAAAAAACCTAGGAAATACCTTGGACAAAGCCTTGGACATGAGAACTTAGTTTATTTTTGTGTCGGATAAACCTCATAAATAAGAGCTTAGTCATCTTTTGGCCTGGACATAGCTCAGAAATGTAGACTTAGAAAATTCTGTTTTAATTGTGCACTTAGAGATTTCTATATATTTATTCAGAAAGTATTTTTACAGTTTATTAAAATGAGTAATGTTTGTCATTACCAAAACAACTAACAAATCTAGGATTTGAATAAAAAAAATTGACTTAATTAATGTTGATTGATTGATATGGGTTTTACAGTGTACCATCTCAGTTCAGGCAACATGGTGCCAAACAGGATCACATATTTTGGTTTCACATCTTATTTACATGGAGATAAAAGTATGAGATAAATAACCAAAAAATATATTCATGCTGGAATACCCCAGTTAGAACAATTCTTAGCATTCATACACTTTTAATCACCTCATACAATCATGTTAGTGTATCACAGTGGTCTCAATTCTAATGCCCTGTAACCACACAGGACAACTGTAAAAATATATTTTCTAACAGTTTAATCTAAAGTAAAATCTTCAATGCTTAAAGGGTCACACAACATGTTTCTTAAAATTTGTGTTTTTTGTGTTAGTTAAAGGAATAATAATTTAAAGTACCAGTTCAGAAGGATAATAAACTATTACAGTATTAGTGTAAAAATGTTTTCTGAAAAATTGCATGGCACTATTTATTTGTCACATTAGTTACAAAA
>JAECUM010039298.1:0-41786 GCA_016617855.1 Megalonaias nervosa
ACGAGGACGATTTCTCGTGGCGTCATAAGTGAAGCAGGCATAATTGCAGTCAGTTTTTACCGTATATAGTCAATCAGCTCAACGGGTATTGAGTACAAGTAATTACTATTTAAATATTAAGCCCGACCTTTTCTAATTTAAACATGTCTGTATTTCTCTTTACAATTAAAAAAAACGTAGTGCGTCTAACTTAATTTGACATTTTGGGATTAATATTGCGTCCCAATCATTTTACAGTAATTTAGAAAAATTTCCTTCTGGAAACGATAATTCTGAACAATATCAGAGGGATAAGAAGGCTTTAATTCACTCAAAGCAATTACGTTGCACATGCGTAAAGATGAATAGTAACCCATATGCATGGTAAACTATATTTTGCTCTTCATATTAATTTAGCTGATTGACCGTCATCAGGTAGATGCATTTATAGTTAAATTTGTTGCAGTAATTCGTGTTTGATGCCAAAGGCGAACCAGGAAGGAGGGGAGGGGCCGGTCAACCCCCTCCCCCGCCCAAAATGGATGCGAAACAACATTATCGGATAACTCGATTTACGTAATCCAACCCTGAGAATTCATGAGCGGAAACATGAAGAGCCATTGTGTAATAATACCATCAACGTTGTGAGGACCAATAAAATTCCGTAATAGAAAATAAGCAATAAGAATTACATCTGCAGTTGAAAATATGAAGGATTTTAGGTTCGTGGTGGTGGAGGGGGGAAATAGAAGCAATAAATATAATCCATGAAAAATAACTCACCTTAGAAAGTTAGTAGCAAATTCAAGCGAAACATTAAATGGAACCGAGTCTTGGGTTGCAGCTTTTAATAATGTGTTTTAGTACTTTACTGTTCCTGATATGAGAATATATATATATATATATATATATATATATATATATATATATATATATATATATATATATATATATATATATATATATATATATATATATATATATATATATATATATATATATATATATACATACATACATACATACATACATACATACATATCAATATAAAGGCAGGGTTGGCAACATAGACTCTAGGTGGGTGGTGCGCATTACAATTTTTCGTCAATTTTTTCGAATGATTCAAAGTATTTGTACATATAATATCTTGTCTTAAAGAACGAATGCTAATCGACTATGGCAGTATTATAGCGTACCTGTAACAACGGCAGATCCAAAGTAATCCATAACGAATCATTGTGAATCCAATATCATGAAAAATAAGTGAGACGCGATTTCCAGAGCCTAGGTCGAATGCCCTATTCTGCGGAATAGTTTCCATTTGCTATTTACATATAACCAGGTTCACGACACTACATCCAAACAAATTAACAATAACAATTTTTTTTCTAGTAATATATTTATAAATGAAGAAAGACTCCGCTCTTCATACACTCGCACACACATATATACAAACACATACATTTTCTTACTACGGTTAAAGAATTTGAAATGCTTATCCTCAGAAATATGCGCCATTTGCCGTTGATTCTTCTACCTATAACAGTTTGAACACAAAGAGCTTTATAATTCAAACGTACTGAGATGAACTTCAAGGAAGGGAAGCATGTAAATTAATCTATGTATTGAAACAAATGGGCGTAGTTTGACGACGAAACAAGGACCTTCGATGTCTGCTGCGATTCTTAACGTCAAGTGCCTACTTTACTCAGGGCACTACTTTATTACAGCCTGTCTCTCACATCGCTCTATTTACATTTTTAGTGCTTAACAATGTTACATTGAGATGCAAACCTTGTAAATAAGGTTAATATGGAGGTGGATTACCGCCATAATTCTATGCATTTATTTTCTATTAGTATAAACTGTATATTTTTCTGCATTATCATATTTGTCTATTTTCTTCTTGTGCAAGATGTACATTCAAGGTTGTATCTTTACATCGATAATAGTTCTTTCTACATTGATACGCGTGATATGGAAGCTTGAAGACATAACTATTGTGCCACTATTCCACTAAAGAGAGAGAGAGAGAGAGAGAGAGAGAGAGAGAGAGAGAGAGAGAGATTACATGGGGAGCTTGGGGAGAGCGTTGAATTTTTAAAACCGGAAATTATACTGGAATTACTGATGAACGGTGATGGTAAAGAGTAGTTTCTTCTCAATTCTTCACCTGTAGAAAAAGCATTAATTAACAAAAAAATAATTTAAAAAATACGCTGAAAGAAGAAGCATATATATTGTCTTATTCTTACACAACGTTCCTGGCGAGACAAGGTAAGTCGAATCTATTGTTTAGTCATCCATGATTAGAATGTGTACTATACTTGATCCGGGCACTTTTTTCATTCGGTTATCACGACGCCCTCTGTTGTCATAATGTGATATACTTAACAGTGTGTTATAAAATGAAACCTATCAATTAAAAAGAGAAACTTTGGAATTGGAAAGACACAATTAAGAAAGCTAACATGTGCAGTAAATATTACAAATGCACATTAAATCACTCAAATGGAATCTAAAGACACAGAATTTCAGTATCGTAATTTCGCATCAAACAACCGCAGTAATAACTATCGGCAGATGTAAAGATGCTATCAAGATGCGAAAAGAATAATGCAGGACTAAACATAGAGCTAACAATAATAGAAAATACATGCATAAAATTATGGCGATAATTTCCCTCCATTGGTTAAGTCCCATCCAAGTCGCGTTCAGAACGAAACAATTCCAGCGCAGTGTAAGACTGCAAGTTACATTACTAATGGAATTGAATCAGCCAATGACCGTTGATTCTTGATTTCAATGCATTCAAGTTTGAGGAGACACTGTGGCATGTATTGTGAGACACTGTGACATATATAAACGCTTTGAATATGCGATATCATTATGCACAATATTGCTGCAAATTGTTTATTTGCTTCTGTTTTAAATTTTTAAAATTAATTTTGCTGAACTAAGTTAATGAAACGTTTGATCTTCAAACGTAAAAGTTGTTAAATAAAGAAAGTGCAAACGTTATATGGCTGCAGTGAAAGCGCGGCCATCTTTTATTGATTCATCCCCGACGAGTGCGTCCTACGTGAAGATTTGACAGCGATCGGTACCATGATCTGGTGGCCTATGCTCTTACCACAGTCGCTGATTTTATCAGCCAATCAAATGAAGTCTTATATCTTAGCGTTGCGAGAATGAACAGAAGTAGCATCAATGTGTGCCAAACGATCTGATTCACTTTCAGATTTCTGAACGCTGGATTTCCACTGGCTAATTCAAAAGTCACCAGAACATGACCCCTAAGTGGTTGCTATCAGGTCTTAACGTGGGGCAGTGGAGATATGATTTTAATCAGATTGTTGAGTGCTTCAAATCGAACGTGGAAAAGACCAAGCGAAGTAACAAAATAACATGAGATAAATCAACAAGGAACTTAACAAATGATTTTTCTTGTTAAATAAATCGTCGGGGGGGGGGGGGTCTGGAAGAATTCAAGAGATCCGGAACCAGAGAGAGAGAGAGAGAGAGAGAGAGAGACAGAGACAGAGACAGATATATGGAAATGAAATTCGGCAACGTTGACCTGTCAGCAACTGTAATTTGGAAAGGACCAGGAGCAACCAGGTTATGCTGACATGCGGCAATTTAATATGGAATCTTCATTGGATTATACGATGAAATTTGTTTTATCGGTATAACAGAACGACTAATTGCATTTCGCATTAGTTTTGCAATTCTGTTTCTCAGAAAAATTGTATCATTCAAATATCATTTTCAATTTCATTTTGTTTGTGTGTTTGGTTAAATTGTATATACGAGGGTGGGTTTGGGGTGCTCGTGTTGTCCTATTCAAGATCTTTGCTCAGGTATCTGTTATTCCATCCATTAATTTCATATATTATTTTTTCGTTTTCTTGATCCGGACAGTAACACCGTGGTCGATCATCTCCTTGATAACAATAATCAAAAAGACAATAACAATCACTCCCTAACATCGTCGTACATTTATAAACTGTGTGGAGGTTTCCGGCCTTTACTTTTACAACCCAAATTACCGCTGGTGTACCTAGCACCTCTCTAAAATTTATCTGAAACAACGAGTTGAGGCGTTGGGCACTTGAGACTCTCTCCAAACGACTTTCTGCTAGACAAATCACAGAAAAAAATGACGGCAACCAGATGTTATAAACAAATTATCACATTAGATATTATTGATATGCGCCTATTAAGAATTATCCAGACATTGATCAATCAAAATACTGATCTATTGACAGCTAACCGCAAGTTCCTATTATTTAAACTGCTGTTCATTACACATTGCATACGAAACGAACAATGTAATAATAGCCTTCGCATTTCTTCCATAGATACCAACTTTCCGAGTAACAAAAGAATAGTGGTTGACATGCGGAGTGTGCACATTAGTTTGTAATCCCGCCGCTGTCACCAACTGAAGTGGTTGAACGTGTCAGATTATGCAATCTAAGATAACAGTCAGGCGCCTTTTGGGACTTCCGCTGTTCACGTGCGTGTGGCTTATTTAGGTAATAGAGTATTTAGTGTTGACTAACGGGCAGTATTTGCACGAGCTTTAGATCACTTGAACGTAATTTTTAGCACTCGAAATCCATCTAAAACCAACCTTTTCTGACAATGAAATTATTAGAAAAGTTGATAAAACTTGTGGAACAATAAAAGGAAAAGAAATTGGCGGGTATAACTGTCTTTTGTTCACATGTTTCGGCTAGATGTACCGTTTTTAAAATGTTTCGAACATCCCTTTCATAAATTTGGCTTAGTCTAGAAAATATTATTTATATACTGTCATCATGTTATTAACAAAATGGACTTTAATTTTTTAGTCTGTGCCAATGCAAGTTATTGTTGATTGTTCCTAGACTATCGCTTTGCTTCTGTATTCTACTAGTCTAATTATCATCCTTAAAGCAAGGTTTTCAGTGGTGTAGTGAAAATTATTCAGGTTAATTTTTTTGTCACATTTTTAAAAGCTAGGCTTTTGAGTATCAATAATGCAATGCCATGTTATTAATTGCTTTCAGTTTACCTCTCTCATTTTGGAGAATATAGTTTTCTAGCAATCTGAAGACTATATATGATCATGAACTATTTTGTCTATAGGTCACTTTCGAATAGAAATGATAAAAACATTGAAAACATAAAATTTAGTACCGGCAAAGAAAAAAAAAACTGACCGATTTTCTGCTACCAATATTTATCAATATTTTGAAGAAAAACAATGATTTCAAAATCTAGCTTTTGATACACCTTTTATTTATGATCTTCCAAGTGATTCAATTTCTATTAGTTATTCAGTTTCGTTCCTCTAATCCGCCATGTTTCCTCAATAGTTCACATGCGTTAATGCACATTAATTTCTGTCTAGTTTGAATCCAACTTGAATTACGTAGCAGATCCTAATATGCAAACCTTTCCTGCAAAGCAAATTACACGTCTTTTACGGTATGAAGATAATACGTGTGCCAAGATATTTACGTGGAAAAGTATGGTAGAACCAGTTGCCGTAAAATGGCATAAATTACTCAGATCTCCCGCTTATATGGAGTCACTGAAAAAAAGACTATCATTCGGGTTGTCTTTAATTATATCGCTCAATTATTTTTTAATTACTAAACCAGAGGTTTTCTTTGCAGCTGCTATAAATTACGCAATATTCAGAGTACAGGACTTAAACTAATTTCACTTTACGGTCCAACCATACTCAGACGGCTTTCTAGTCATAGTCACCACAAGAGCTTGGAATCGGTAATTTTTGTCAACAAAATAATATCTTCTCAACCTGAAGAAACAAATTACTTATCAATATCTATCAGAAATTAAATAAAAGTGGTCATAGACAAAATATGTCAAAAAATAAAGCCAAGGTAAAGAATGTCAATCCATCAATTAGTTTACATCATTTTTTGGTTACAAGAACTATAATAGAAAGTCATTTGACATTGTTTGATACCAGTTATTTTATTTATTTTTATTGTCTCCAAACATTTATTTCAGAATGTTTGGCCCCTTTCCTTGCTCTTTTGAAAAAAAATATAAATAAACACTTTTTTACAAAAAAAATACTAATAAACTGTTTTACAACCCCTACACAGAACTTGCAAATGCAATGTCAGGACGGAGAATAAGTAGATTAATTCCAAAATATTACTCTGTGTGTGTTTGTGTCTGTGTGCGTGATTTGAACTTTTAACGTAGCTTTAACAATTTTTAAGTGATATCGCTACGATGTCTGCAGTGTGGCAGTTTATAGTAATGTCTAGCACTGGGGCATCTTGCCGCAAACATGTAGCATCATGCCCCACCCAAGTTACATTATCCTGACAGTATGCCGAACAGTCCTCACACTAACCTCTTAATGATGAGCGCCAAGCGAGGCAGCTGTCAGTACCATTACTATAAGTCTTTGGTATGACTCGGCCGGGGCTCGATCCCGCGACCTCCCGCATCCGAGGTAAACGCTCTAACCACTAGGCCACCGGAGTGTTCCGAAATATTACTAAAGTTTTAAGAGAAATACAATGTGATGATATCGTAATGTGCAGTTTAACTTCATTAACAATACACTTTTATGGTTCATATGATCGAATACACTAATTTGTCATACACTTCTGCAGTTTCAAGGAAATTTTGTAATCATTATTTAGGTAACACTTATAGTTAGAATTATCACTTCTTGGCAGATAACAATATTAATAATAGTGATAATAATATGCTCATGTTCTTATTGTCATGGTCTTAATGCCAGTTTTCATTGTTTTGTTGTTGCGCCAGGGCGATGATCGTCTTCGTCGACGTCATTTTTTCTTTGTTTTCTTGTAACTATTTTTTTAGTTGATAAAACATATCAAATAAATGTTCCTTACTTAATCAAATAGTACCACACAGAAAAAACAAACAAATGAATGAATAAATCGGGCAGATCCGCGTGAGTCACCCTGGTGTTTAGTAGTCCCTATTAAAATCTAGTGGTGTACATTGGTGGTGTAATTGCATTTGCGGTATTTATGGTAGTAGACCGATAAGTTACACAATAGAATAAACAAGAAGGGACTCGGCAGATACCGCTGATGTCCCCATGGTGGCAAATGTGATGCAGCTTTACTGGCGGAATGTAGCCCGAAAACCATGATTCCACTGGTCTAAGGTGGCGTTGTAAAAATAGTTCCCTGTGTTAGGGGATAGTTGTATAGTTTCTACGGCGTGAACTGTGTGTGTGTGTGTGTGTGTGTGTGTGTGTGTGTGTGTGTGTGTGTGTGTGTGTGTGTGTGTGTGTGTGTGTGTGTGTGTGTGTGTGTGTGTGATTTGGATTTTTAACGTAGCTTGAACAATTTTTCAGTGATATCGCTACGATGTCTACAGTGTGGCAGTTTTTAGTGATGTCTAGCACTGGGGCATCATGCCGCAGACATGTAACATGATGTCCCATCCAGTCACATTATACTGACACCAGGCCGACCGGTCCTAACACTAACCTCTTAATGCCGAGAGCCAAGAGAGGCAGCTGTTAGTACCATTTTTATAAGTATTTGGTATGACTCGACCGGGGATCCAACCCATGACCACCCGCATCCGAGGCGGACGCTCTAACCACTAGGCCACCGGTGCGGTCACGGCGTGAACTGATAGTAGTAGAGGATGTTACGTATATGTAATTAAATTGCTTGTGTTAGTTTTAAAATTATTTTTATTTTATTTTTGTTTCATTACATTTTATTGTAATGATTATTTTCACGGGATTCGATATTTTCTTTTAGTAATGTTTATCTAAGACGTAAAACGTGTTACATGAGTAATATTTTTAGTTCACCTTGGTCCGCGGTAGTGTAAGCGCTACGCGAAAACGATTGGCTGTTGCCAAGGTCATTTCCTCTAGTCTGAATAAACAATGTTTTATTTTTAAATTAATTTCAGAGTTAGAATAGATAGGGGTTCTTCCTACGTGACGAGTGACATTTCTCTTATTATGCTATTCAAATGTTAAGAGACCACGTAATCTATCTCACGAGAACGGGATGATAATTTGTCGGATATAATAACCCTTCCTGAGCGCTCGTCAGTTAGTTGTATTTCTGAAACCTTGAAGGCCGGATAGATATTTATTCTTGAAACCAGATTGTTTTTGAAGTTCATTTGTTTTTGGAATTTAATAATTTATTCTCTAGAAAACCAAACGAGTGTATTGTTTTATAAATTCTGGGAGAAAGTAATTTAGTGGAAATTTATTCTGGAATTATTCGGAAACATAAACTGTGATTCAATTGAGGAATTGTTGCTATTTGTACAAGGACCACATCTGACGTCATCGCCTTCCATACTGGAACGTCGTCGAGATTCGAACCTGGATTCTAATAGAACTATTTAGTGATAGGACTTGTATTTTTCATTCTTAGGATTAAATTTTGGATTATATTCACAAACCGTAAGTCCTATTTTCCAATTTTTACATTTTTTTCTAGGGAAATAAATTATTTTGTTAAAATATACAAAGCTTATTGACTTCACTCTTTTCTCTTGTTATTATTGTACGAGCCTACACGTAACAAGGAAAACCAGGTTTTTAGCTCAGAAACCCTCCTTTCCCCTCCAAAATCCTTCTATTTTCTTCAGCTCCGATGATGACTTTCATATGACAAGATAAGAGGGTCTCTGATCTAGAACCACCTGGTTTCCCTCTACTACTCGTAATTTCAGAATGACTCATTACGGAATTTCCAGAACATATCTAAATCTGTTAGGTAAAAGATCGCTGAATTTCCAGAATGACTCATCACGGAATTTCCAGAACATATATAACTTTTTCAGGTAAAAGATCGCGGAAATTCCAAAGATAACGTAATGGAAATTCCAAAGATTACGCAATGGAAATTTCGCGTAGGCGTTATAACGCTATAAAAGGCAGGCAAAAGTTTTATCCGTGTTCATTCAGCAAGTGGATCTGTACGTGAGCAGGTAAGTGAAACATTTGTTTGAGATTAGTTTATTTCTAAAGTTTAGACAAATTTTCATACCCAATCATCATCGTATTTTTTTGGATAATCTTTTTCGTACTTGCTAACTCTCATTGGCAGAATATCTGTTGACATACTGTCAATAATACGGAACTCTCGTATTAAGTCGTTCATATCATATTTTACGCCTCTCAAATAATTTCTTATCTGATCAAGTAATTTTTTATAAGTGATACTAGCTGTTTTGCAAGCATTTTTTTTTTTTTTGGTCTCAAGTCGAGGCTCAATTTTTTTGGAAGGTGTTGAAAGAGAAACACCAACACCAGAGATTATTAACAAAAATGGGTTTAATGATGCTCCACTTGAAATTATACCAGAGCTTGTCATGAGTAGTGGTAAATATGATATTACTCGAGGTATTCTTCTGTAATATTTGTAACATTGTTTTACACACCAGAGGTTTTTATGCTAATATCTGTAATATTGCATTAGAGCGTCAACATCTTGTCTTGGAATTTCTAATGAAATATGATTGAAATTGATGCTCTGTTTTTTCATTATACAATATTTGTTTACAGCTTTTATACGATATTAAATTCCGTAGCACCAACAATCGAATCAAGAAATTCATGAAACTTATTAGTGATAGGATTAGCTATAAAATCTCTGTACTTTTCATAAACATCTGACGAAGTATCTCTATATCGCTCATCTGTTAGTACCTCATTTTTCTTTAACCAACTGTAGGAATCAAACGTTTTTGTCTACTTCACATTCATAAAAATCTATTTCGTTCACCAAATTACCGTATTCTCTTTCTGTTTCATCAATAAATCCAAGTACCAAGCTTATTTGATTCAAAGTAAAATTTTTGAGGACAAGATATTGTCTGATAATTGCATATGCGACTACGAAATTTATCAGCATTAATTTTTGAAGTGATTTTCGTCCAAGAAAGGTAATTTGAGTAAAAGTATTTACTCTAAGCCATAATTTTTTGTATTGTTTTGTGAACATTTTCTCGATTTCATTGTAATAATTTCGCAATGATAATTGTCTAGAGCGTTGGAGTGATGGAAGTGGAACATCATGTTCTTCACCTATGTCGTAATAAGAACCAATCCCTACACCAAATGTTGTTCGATTGACTTCCTCAAAAAACTTTTCTCGTTTATGATCGCTGAGATTACTAATTTCATTGTCAATATTTTTGATTATCGCTAGAGTTTTGCGAACAATAATCAGATCAAATTCTGCATTTTTTATGCATCATTGGTAGAAGTGCGTTCGAGTATGCTTTTATAATTAACTCCGTATCCGGTGTCATTCTAACAAATTTATCTAGGGTTTCCTTATCGTAGTAGTACATACCGAGATGTTTAAAAAATTTTCGTTTTGAAAAACTATTGTATAACTTCTTGTTCCTTTTAATTCCTATTATCTTAGATTCCGCTAGATTGTTGAGGTCACCATGGCTATTATTTACTCATTCTTAACTGAGCGTAACTAATAGCATCAGTCTCGTTAGTTGGTGGTGAAGTTGTCGGTAATCCAGTTATTTTTGAGTTAGTGCTCATTACAAGGTTACTCTTTCACCATAAGCTCGTTCTTTTATTAAGTTTGATTTTATAATCAAATCTAGATTTTCAAAATTAAGCTCGAGCAATATTTATTTAACAGGATTTCAATTTGTTTATATTCTTCTATACAATCATCAGGATGACAGTAACTGCTTATAATATCAAGGTTTCTTATTGCTTCAAGTAGTTGTGGTCCTCGCATATGCATAACGGGAATAACATTTTTTTCTTCTGACAATGGAGAGTTTATCATTGGAATTGAAAAGTTTTTTCTAGTATTTATCACTCGTACTGATAGTGATTCGTCCCCAACATCTATTTTGGAGTTAAAAATATTATCATAAAATTCAATCGCAATGATCGTGAGTGGTTGTGACATTTATTTTACAACGTTAGATTAAATCTGATCATCAAGTGTGAATATTTGAAATGCTGTCAGTCCTGGAAACGAATGTTCAGCAGCGATAACATGAACTCAGAAATACAAGTACTTATTGACAGTATTTGCGGTTGGAATCTTAAAATATTGTGTTGTTGAAATATAAGTGTCTGTTGTACTCTATAATATTACCCAGTCGATATTGTCGTTTGATCCTTCCAATCGCCAATTATAAATTCGACCAACACTAGAGTTTAATCGACCTCGCAAATGAAATTGCCAAATAGCAACTGCAATGGGACATTTAATTTTAATCCAAACATTTTCAACTTCTCCGTTAGTAGTCCATTCTAGTCTATCAGAGAAAGCGTGATAAGGATAATTTTCAGGATAATATGATGATGCACTGACCCAACTCGGTTATCAGTTGCCTTGAAAAGTGTCGGAATATACCCAACATTGTTTTTGGTTCGTTTTATACCACCACTAAACACACTGTCAACGTACGCTTTATTCGTGAGATCATTATGGTTAACTGGAACATATGTCGTTGTTATTTTGTTGTTTCTCATATTTATATTACCTGACACTGGTCCACCCGATTGTCGTAAATACTGAACAAGTGCTCATCTTAACTGAGCGTAACTAATAGCATCAGTCTCGTTAGTTGGTGGTGAAGCTGTCGGTAATCCAGTTATTTTTGAGTTAGTGCTCATTACAAGGTTACCTGTCATTGTATCACCAGTTTTATCGCGCTTGCTATCGTCAACGGATTTTAGTTGCGTATAATTCAACGCTTGTGTGCTATCAACATTTGCTGGTGGAAACTCGGTTTACAACCCAATAATTTTCTACTTGACATGTTAATATTACCTGTAACCGTTCCACCGATTTAATCAAGCTTGTTATCATCAACATACTTCAACTGTAAATAACTTACCGCTTGTGTTTGATTTAAGTTTCTTCGCGGATACGCGGTTTCTAAATTTTTTTTCCTGACATATCCAAGTTACCGCTTAAAGTTCCTCCTGTCAGTGATAGTTTGTTATTATCGATCGTTTTTAGTTGTGCATAAGTAACAGCTTGTGTATCAACAACATTTATTGGCGGATAATTTGTTTCTAAACCTAGAACTCGTTGATTTGACATAAATAGGTTGCCTGTCATTGTGTCGCCGGTTTTTTTTGACTAGCGATGATGTATCAGTTATTACTGGTTCGTCAGCGGAAACGATCCTGTAAGTGCTGTTCCAAACTTTGTGTAATAACTCATATTATGTAAATTATATAACATAAAATTGTATAACAAGAATGGCGAAGTCAACTATATTAAATTTTGACACCGAACGATTAATCAAACATAAACACAACAACGAACTTCCTGATTGTCATTATCTTATTGTTGGTCGTACAGGCTCTGGTAAAACAAATCTTTTGTTAAATCTATTACTCAGCGATAACTTTAATTACGATAAGACATATATCTATACAATCAATCCGCAACAAATACGAGTTATTGCGCAAATACAACGATAAACTTCGTGATGAGCTTGACACTGGCGATGATATATTTTTAGTAAGACAACCAGAGGAATTAATCAACGAACTTGATTCGTCCGAGCATAAAATAATTGTATTTGACGATAATCAGCTAAACAAAGAGGAGATGAATAAGATTAAATCTTATTTTTCATTATCGCGTAACAAAAAATGTAATTCGATTTATCTCGCACAAGGATTTGACAACGTTGATAAATTTATTAGGCGAAATACGGGATGTTTTATATTATTTCCTGGACTAGATAATGTTGATGTGAGAAATATTGCAAACGAGCAATGCGGTGATGTAACAAAAGATAAATTTATTGAATTATATCATCAAGCAACTAAAGACAAATGCAATTTCTTTTTATTTGATAAACTAGCGCGTGATCCAGCTAATATGTTGCGTTGTTGTATCGACATATTTCTATAGACAAATTTTATATCGCATGTAAAAAATAAATAATGGACAAGCATCATAAAAAATATTGAATTACTAAAGAAATTTATTACAACTCGAACTGCTTTTAAGACAAAAGTGGAAGAAGCTCGTCGAGGACAAGTTCAAGCAGAAGAAACAGCCGCTAGTTTCCTCAAACCTGTTACTGAAGCAGTGCTTGGCAAACAACCAGAAATATCTGCGTTATCTCCAGGAGAACTAAAAATTTACAAGAAAAAGGTTTGTTAGGTTTACTTGAAAAAAGATCAAAAGAAGAAACTAAAAAACATGTAGAAGGACTTGTGAAAAATATTGCTCATCCTGATGCACGACAAACCGAATTTGAGAGATTAATAAATAACCCCTTTGGGCTTCAACGAGCAATAACAACATCAACAATTAATCCGGACGAGTTAAGGATTTTGATAGAAGATGTGTCAAAACAAACTAAGAAATTAGCTGAGGAACAAAACAGAACAACTGAAGCTACTGTAGAAGTAATGTCTCTTCAAGGAAAGATAAGATTTTACAGAAAACAAGCTATGTCAAGAATAGATGATTCCGAATTTATCGAATTTATAAAAAATATCTGACAAAAGACAAACTTAACGATCTTAATAACATTCAAAAATGGAGTGATGACGATTACAAATAATTTTAAACGATAAAATTAATGACTTTTTAACAGCTGAAGAAGCGCTTAAAGAAACTAGCACAAATAGAGAAATGTTGGCTATAGTGGATAAAATGAAAGATGGAGTTATTGCTGATGTTTTAAAAACAACAGCAATGAAATACAAAACCAGAGAAAAAGATTATCCCAAAGGTTGGACATTTAAAAGATTATTTGATAAATAAGAAAACGAACGACCTAAAAAAATTACCAGAGGAAACCACTGGATCTGGCGTTGGAGTTTTTACATCAAACGCCGAACTGGTTGACAGACTTATCTTATTAATATCATCAAAAGAAGCAGGTAATGAAAGCATTGAAATCGACAACGAAATCATAGACATATTAGATAATCTTAGATCGAGTAAATTACTAACGACGAGTATGATATTTTGCATAGCGATCTTATCTAACAACTTTGTTATAAATCTCAACAACACTATTGCTTGATTCATCGCAAACAACAAGAAACAGCGCCAACGTTTCTATTACAATCCACCAATAATACTAGATCCCGGTAAACAGTACGAAATCGGACTGATTTCTGCTACGGTATGGCATTCTATGGCAAATGTAAAAACAAACGTCAATGACGACTTTACATTTAATTCTGGTGCTTGGGTATCAGTCAAAATTCCACAAGGAGCATATAATATAACTGATCTCAACAAAACGATAAGAGAGCTGATAACAAAATACACTCCCGCAGAAAATTTCGAATTAACCCCAAACTATAATATGAGCCAGGATCACATTAAAAAATAACTTGATAATCAATTTTTCACCAGCTGCTAGCATCGCATCGTTGTTAGGATTTAAAAACCAACGATATGGCAGTGTTAGAGATCAAAATATATCGTATGATGGAGATTTACCGATTAACATAACAGAAGTAAATACAATTTTAATCAATTGCTCTATTGCAACAGGGTCGTATTCTGCTATAGGAAGTCAAGGTCAAACAATCTATAGTTTTTCGCCAGATGTTCCGCCTGGTTCACTGATGTAAATTACTCCTCAACAAATAATATACTATCCAATTACTCCTGAAAACCAGATCACAAACATAACAATGCAACTAACAGATCAATCAGGACGACAACTAGATCTTAACAATGAAATTGTCACGTATTATTTACACCTACGGGCGATCACGTAAATTTTGTAAACCTAATTTAATAACAAAGATGAGACAAGAAAAGTTTACAGAAGAAAAATTTTAGGTGGATTTTTTGGAAATATATTTACAAAAATGGCTGAAAACATCCCAGGAATTGCGCGTAAAGTAGCACCAATTGCACTTGACGCAGGTAAAGCTTTTGCGATGGGGGCAGCTAGTGCAGTAGGACAAAAGATCGCTGATAAAATTAAAGGCAGCCCACCTTCAAACGCGGAAATAAAACGAGTAGTATCAGATATTGCACCAACAGCAGAAACAGAACGAGCTATGATAGCTACAACAAAAAAATTACTGTCACCACGTGGTGAAGAGGTAATGCGCAAACTTGTAAAGAAAACAATAATAACTCCTGCTGCTTTTTAGGTACTTAAATTTTTTGTGGATTATAGAATAAATAATGTCAGTTAAAATTATCTTGATCTTGCCGAAGAACATGATACCGACGACACAGTGACAGAATTCGAGTATGTTGAGTATCTTGACGAAAACTCAAACGAACCAAATAAAGCTGGCGCCAGAACTTTTAACGCGCGAGACGAGGACGTGTTTCTGTTGCCGCACAAGGTGGTGTTGGAAGTGCGTGGTCAATTACTAACTGCTATAGGCGGTAATATTGCAGCTGGTGCAGAAATTGCACTTGTTAATAACGGTTGGAGCTTGTTTTAAAAGTGCACGGTACCAACTGGCCAATAAGACTGTGGAAGATATTTCAGTGCACTTGCCCATAGCGAGTACAATACTAAATATTGTCTCGTTCAGCGATGATTATTCAAGATCAGTAGCAACAAATACAATGTGGTTCAGGGACGCAGGAATTGGGTCAGTTGCTTCAGATGAATTTATTTCAGGTGGTGCTCTTGCACACGGCGCTGACGCTGCCGCAGATCTAGTAATCGTTAGAAATTTCCTTCTAGCAAATGCTGTAAAACTGGGTATTAATGCACCAGCTGCAGCGGCAGATGCAAACGCTGTGAGAGCCTTGCTGACACTAGCGTGTAATAGACTTGGTATAACACCACCAGGTGCAGCTGCACATACACTTGCTATGTTAGATTTAATAAACAGTGTTATTAGTACACGTAATATCATATATAACGAGGGATATGTCAAACGAAAAACAATTGTCACAGAATCTCTCAAAGTAACAATGATACTTCTGTTAAGTACAATATTTGGATTTTGCCGCGAATATAACAAAGTTTTTCGTGGAGTAAAGCATACACTTATTTTTGAACGAGCTGATCAAAACGATTGTATAATGCACGCCGCTGGTGTGGCTGAAGGACAGTTTCCTATTATAAGATTAGCGTTGTGGATGCCACGAGTTGTTCCATCTGTAGCTAAAACGATGGAACTTGAATCATTATTGACCGCCTATACGAAAAAATATATTTTCATCAAAACAAAATTTATCAAACAGCAATTCCTAACGCGACTGATTACACCTGGCGTGTTACAACTACGCCAAGCGAACAATCACCGCGACATTTGTTTGTTGTATTTCAACGGCAGGCACGCAGTAATGATCAAGAAATGAACAACTCCGTATTTGATAACCCAAAAGTCAGACGAATATTTGTTAGAGTAAATTCTAAACAGTATCCCGAACGTGCAATCGAATGTAATTTTGATGTTGAAGAAACAAAATACATATTTCGGCCGTACATGTATCTTATGGAGGCTATGCAAAAATATCAGGACGCTGACAGTGGAAGCCAAATCTCAGTAGAGGATTTTCGATCACTGTATCCTATCTTTTATTTTGACATGTCAAAACATTCCGAGCGAGCTATTGGATCGACTGTTGATATTGAAATCACTTGGACTCTTCGCGATCTGCCAGCTGAAGTGTATAACGTATATGCGCTAGTTGTCAGTGATTGATTTTTGACAATTGATGCGATCAAGGAAAGGATGACTGTCCAAGTTTAATCTAACGTTATATAATGAAAACAGAATACACAGCTAGAGAAATATACCTTACGCCCGGCCAAATTAAAAAATTATCAGCAGCGGTTGCCAAACGTAATTCTTTTTCTCTAATGATAAAGTCTCTAGAGACAGACAGCGCTGCCGCAGTGAAAGTAATGTTAACTCAGAAACAAATCAATAAGCTAGATCAGGCAAAACCCTTTGTTCTCAAACTATCTGTTGCACAAATAACAGCGATGGCAAAACACGGCGGACCAGCACTTTCTGTAATTTTACCAAACATTTTACAGGTATTAGGAACACTGGGACTAGCAGCAGCGTCAGGGACAGTATCTGGAGCAACTAAAAAAGCGGTATCCGGAGACGGAATCAAACAAAATTTATATAACAATAAATAATATAATGCCATCTAAAAAGAAATCGCCAGCGACAAAATCGCCAGCGAAGAAATCGCCAGCAACACAATCTTAAAAAAAGAAGTCGCCAAGAAAAACAAAACAAGGAGGAATTATTCCTTTCGCTCCGCTGCTAGCGTGGTTAGCAGGCAGTCTAATTCCAAACCTGCTAGGGATAGGACGTGGAATGACTCTACCAGGCACCAGACGCCGTTGACGGCTTTGCTGTTGACGCCAGTGACGAAGTCACCGCCGTTGAGTAATTTCGATATAATTGAAAAATTGAATGACATTGTCGGATTTCGTGGAGTATATTCCAAAGACGAATTAGATAATGTACCAGCAGGTGGTTCGTGTATCATAACATACAAAACTTCGATGATGGATCCGGCACTCACTGGGTTGCTGTTTACGATAATAATTATTTTGATTCGTTCGGACTTCCTCCGAGTGATCTTATAAAAAATATATTTTTTAAAAATTTAAAAAAAAATAAATTGCTCGTCTAATCAACTACAGCCGGTTGGAACATCAGCTTGTGGTTATTATTGTATTATGTTTATCCGACAGATGTTCCAGCCTAAATTTAATTTTTTAAAATTTATTTTACAGTTTGACAATCAGCCTTCTCACGTTAATGATGAGATTGCAATTAATTTTATCTAAACTAAGGAATATGTCAACATACTGTCTCAAATGTAAAACTAAAACAACAAATAAGAATGAGACAACGAAAAAAAAAAAAAAATAGAACTATGTTAAAAAGCATTTGCGCTGTTTGTGGTAGAAAAAAAAAGTGTTTTTAAAGAAATTATCCGGAGCTGGAATGTGCCCTGACAATGTCAGGGAGGTTATTTTAGTAGATGATTAATTGACGAAGGTAAATATTTTTGTCGACGATTAAAAAATAAAATGAAATGTAATTGTAATTGTGATAAAGATCTTTGTACACAACAAGATAAAATTGTTACATACTGTCAATCATGCAATCGACGTGAGGTAATTGGCAGAGGCATTGACATCCACAAATTTATTGGAAAATTACCAAAACCAAAAGGAGCATGGACATTGCCTGGCCATAAATATACTGGGCCGTACAATCCACTGGACGAACAGTTAGACGAAAACGATAATCCATTACCAGGACAAAAACCTTATAATCAAGTCGATGCAATAGCAATGCGTCATGATATTTGTTATCGTGATAGCGAACAAGATAAGCACGGCTGTGATAAGGTAACGCTAGACGAACTTAAAGATATGAAACCTGTAAATATGAGAGAACGATTTGATAGAAGGTTAGTTCAAGGAATGATAGGAACAAAATATAAGTTAGTTCTTGGAAAAGAATTGTATGATGATCTTGCATCAGAGCTACATAAACCTAAAAAAATTTCCGAGACGTAAAGTTGTCGCAAATGCCGTTGACGATATCTGGGCGATAGATTTAGTTGATGTGTCAAATCTTGCTCAGTTTAACGTTGGCGCTGATGGCGCTCCAAAGAAATATCTTTTTAACGTCATAGATGTTTTTAGTAAATACGCGTTTAGTGTACCTGTTTCGTATAAAACAGGAGCATCAATAACTGATGCGTTAAAACAGGTCATCGTTAGTACGGAAAGAAGGCCGAATAAGGTCTGGACTGATCACGGAGCGGAGTTTTTTAATAAAAAATTTGAGCAGTTTCTGGAACAAAATAACATTAAAAAGTATGTTACAGGAAACGAATGAAAAAGTGTCGTCGTCGAGCGATTTAATCGCACACTAAACAAGCTGATACATAAACATTTGACAGCTAAAAACACAAATAAATATATCGACGATCTACAGCAGATTGTTGATAATTATAATAACACGAAGCACAGATCGATAAAAATGTCACTAAGCAACGCAATTAAAAATCCGATTCTTGCAAATGAAAACATGTATCGCAGACATAAATTTAAAGTTGGTGATCGAGTTAGAATTTCTCTGACGAAAAAAAAAGATTTGAAAAAGGATTTACCCCAAACTGGAGCGAAGAAGTAATTTGTTATTGATAAACTTTTACTGACAATACCTGTAACATATGCGCTAAAGGATTTATTCGGTGAGCCAATAACAGGTAGTTTATACGAGCAGGAACTACAAACAAACTGAGCAAGATGTTTTCATTATTGAAAAAGTTATTAGGAAAAAAGGTAATAAAAGCCTTGTCAAGTGGCGCGGGCACAGCGATAAATTTAACAGCTGGGTTCCAACTAAATCTATATTGAAATAATATTGTTATAAATTTCCTCGTACTTACGTTTAACATTTACATTTTACAGGTTTACATAACGATATTAGATGTTATCTGCGATCGTCAGAGATCATCATTAGGTTAAAAATCTTGACAAATATGAAGTCGAATTTTATATTTTTCTGTCGGTCTGGAATTTTAATGTTTAAAAAGGGTTTTATCAGCTGCCAAAAAGACTGATTTTCATCTACTGAAAAATTAAATTTCGAGATTTTCTTTGTGATATGATACTTAACATCATATCGTCCAGTTGTCGGTCTGCTGTAATTTTTTTTATCAACTACACCTATGATCTCGTTTTGTTCGTCGTCGTTGTTAAATAAAATGTCATCCTCAGTATAACCGGTAGTTATATCGTCGCTGGCGATTATATTGCTGGTGATCACATCGCTGGCTGGCGCGCCTGCGGAAATATCACCAAGTCGTTTCACTAGGTCCATATTAGAATATATTATTATCTAATTTATTATTATAAATGACTAACGAGATAAAATATCATCAGAAAGTTAATATATTAAATTAGAAAGAATTAGCCGAAGCAGTGCGAAAATGTTTGTCGGGGTACAGTTCTTATTCTGTTGATGTTAATAAAAGGTGATTCTAATAAAATTCTGCTAACAGCAGCAGAAAAAAAATAATGAAAGCGCAGCAATAACGCTGAGGTTTGATAGAGATGATGTTTTAAATTTTGCTCATAATTGCTTAACTAAAAACGAGCTATAAAATATATTTAATTGTCGTATTTGAAGACGATTCTGTCAAACGTTGACTGTGATGCTGCTGATTTTGTTCTGCCATCTGCAACATATTTGATTGTTTTAGAATTTATCTTATAATATCGGACAGCAGCTGTTATTGAAGGAAATACTAGTTTTGCTCCGTTTTCTAAATTTGTTGAAACAATAGGTCTTTTAGGATTTTTAAAGTTACAACCACCACCTCGTCTTTGCCTGGTATTTTCTTGTTGAGTAACAAGATTAAGGTTTTCTAGACGATTGTCTGTTTTGATACCGTTGATGTGGTCTATTACTAAGCCATCAGGGATTTGTCCGTTAAACGTTTCGTAAACAAATCTATGATTATGATAATTAACTTGGTCTGTTAATGTTCCTCTCACATTTACCATGAGATAACCTCTGTTATTTATTTTTCCTAATACTTTTTTGTTTTTTTTATTTCGTATAATTCCTCGATCATTAGCCTCATATAAATCGAACACGGCGTGAGGTTGAAATTCATCTTGCAATGCCAAATTTTAAATATTGTCATCATTTATTGATCTATTTACTCTATAAACTCATTGTCCAGCTGGTTCGTCTCCGCAGAACAAAGTATAATTAAAATCTTTTCTGAACATTTTCAACTATCTCAGTATTATCTCCTCTAACACTTATCATCATTCTATATGGTGTTGATTAACCAAATGGTTTTCCGTATTTGACGTTAATCACTGAACCTAACATATTCCCCTCATAATTATTATAAATTGGATGGACATGATATTATTCCTGTTCCTCTGCCGTCAGTCTTATGTAACTCAAATTTTGTGCCATTATACCTTAAACAATTTATATCTCTAATTAATTTTTCAACTAGCGATATCAATTAAATATATAAAATGTTATATAACAATGCTGAAATTGCGAGATATAGCCAAAAAGAGCCTTATTGGAGAACCTACAAAAATAGATACCGCTTTTGCAGGATTTGATAACAGTTATAAATTTGATAATCAAAATATTTTAGCCAATTTTAAATCTACAAATTTGTTTCATCTTCTGCATCCGACTGTAACTCGAGAATTTGTAGTACATAAAAGTATCAAACTAATAGTACAGTATCATGTTATTTTATCAAAGTTACATAATGTAGATTTCAGCAACGAGATTGCCGAACCATATTTAACAGCTAAATCAGGAAAAATATTAGCTGTAACAAATATTTCCTAAGTCGCCGGTGAAATACATCAGGAAATTTGGAAAAAGATAGAAGAATTTACTGCATCAGGATCAGGTTGGAAATTTGAAATGATAAAAGAAGTTTTATTTCACACAGCGAGATATAACGTACTTCGCGGTAGTTCGTATATGGAAATGCCTCAAAAAATTAAAAACAAAAAATGTTGTATAAACGTAAAGAACTCTGATAACAAATGTTTCCAGTGGGCTATTCTTTCTGAGATGTTTCCAGCAGAAAAAAAAAATGCTGATATTAGTCACGTATCAAAATCCGGTTGCAGAAAATCAAATACCAAAGTTCGAGGGGCAAAATAATGTTTCGGTTAATGTGTTTGGTCTTGACGAGCGTGAAAATGTTTATCCCAGATACATCTCAGATAAAGCTACACAAAACACAATAAGTTTGCTGTTTTATAAAGAACATTACGTTTGGATTATAAACTTTAATGGCTTAGTTGGCAGACAATATAATAAAGATAAAAATAAGAAATATTTTTGTTATCGTTGTTTACAAGGTTTTTCTAAAAATGAAAAACTGCAAGATCATGTTAAATACTGTGTTAATGTTCAAAACATAACAATACCAACAGAGAAAGAAAAAATATTAAAATTTAAAAATTATAATCATAAATTAAGTATTCCGTTTGTTATTTATGCTGACTTCGAGTGCTTACTTGTCCCTGTGGCAGGCGCAGAAAATGATCCAAATAAATCAAGCACCAGAAAAATACAACAACATGTTCCCTGTAGAGCAGCTTATAAAGTAGTTTGTTGCGTTGACGATAAATTTTCAAGTCCAGTAAAATTGTACAGGGGTAAAAATCCTGCCGTGTGGTTATTAAAAAATTTAATAGATGATGTTAATAAAAATTTTTAACAGATTATCTAAAACAACTCCAATAAAAATAACACCAAAACAACAACTTGATTTTGATGAGGCAGTTAATTGTCATATCTGCGAGAAACCTATGTCAGGAGATAAAGTGCACGATCACTGTCATCTAACCGGCCAATATCGTGGAGCCGCACATAATAATTGTAATTTAAAATTTCGTACGCCAGATTTTATTTCTGTCGTTTTACATAATTTTCGTGGTTATGATAGTCATATCATTGTCGAAGCATTTGGTGATGAGGAAATTAAATCTAAACTAAAATTAAATAATGTAATAAAATGTATTCCAAACAATTTTGAAAAGTATATGTCAGTTACGCTTGGCAAATTACGTTTCATCGACAGCTTGCAATTTATGTCGTCACCGCCGGACTAGCTTGTAGAAGGCTGTAGTAGTTTTGGCAATCTGAGAAGTTGCTTTGGTGAAAACTACGTCGTTCTGGCAAAAAAAAAAAAAGGTTTCTTTCCCTACGAGTACCTCGACGACTGGAGCAGATTTGATGAAACTTCTCTGCCCGACAAAGGTAAATTTTACTGGCAGCTAAAAGGTGAAGGTCTATCAGATGACGATTACAAATACGCACAGGAAATTTGGAATAAATTTGGTTGTAAGACACTTGGTGATTATCATGATTTATACTTAAAAACAGATGTATTACTGTTAGCTGATGCTTTCGATAATTTTTGTAAAGTTAGTCATGAAAATTATGGATTAGACCCGTGTTGGTATTATTCTGCGCCAGGATTTTCTCTGCTAAAAACAGGTAAGATAGAACTGGATCTCTTAACTGATGCTGATATGTTTAATTTTATTGAAAAATGGATTCGCGGCGGAATTAGCGTTATAACCAAAACATAAGCGGTAGCTGATAATAAATACTTACAAAATTACGATAAAAATTTACCGTCAAAGTATCGGGACAATAATAATTTATATGGTTATGCTATGTCAGAACCAATGCGGTGTAGTGGATTTCATTGGATAACTCCAGATCAGTTTCTTAAAGAAACTGAAAAAGATTTACCAGTACATGTCAGTTATTTTGTTGAAGTTGATCTTGATTATCCTAGTTCGTTACATGATCTACATAACGACTATCCGTTTTGTGCAGAGTCAATGATGATCGATTACAGTTTATTATCGCCAGAACAACAGGCAATGACAACAGCAAAAAGTTCGATCGTTCAAAAGCTAGTTCCAAATGTGTTAAAAAAGGAAATTACGTGATACATTACACAAATTTAAAACAAGCAGCAGATGCTGGACTAATTCAGAGAAAAGTCCATCGCGTGCTAAAATTTAATCAATCTCGTTGGATGGCAGATTATATTGATTTAAATACCAAACGTCGTGCTACTGCTAGACCGACTTTGAAAAAAAAAACATTTTTCAAGTTGATGAACAATTCCGTGTTTGGTAAGACTATGGAAAATATCAGAAAGCGAGTAAACATCGAGCTAGTAAATGATGTAAATCGCAGAACTAAGTTGGTCAACGATGACGGTTTTGTTAGTATGAAAATATTTAATGAAAATCTTGTTGCAATACAGCGACGATAAACAAATTTAAAGTTAAATAAACCGATTTATCTTGGTGCAGCTGTACTTGACATATCAAAATGGTTAATGTACGACTTTCGCTATAATTTTACAAAACAAAGTCTGGCCAGATTTGGAGTTGCTATTTACCGATACGAATTCACTTATAAAATGTGAGGATGTTTATCAAGATATTTATAAATACCGTGACCTATTTGATTTATCGGATTATCCGACAAATAGTGAATTTCATGTTGATGCAAATAAAAAAGTCATCGGCGAGATGAAAGATGAATTTATGTTTGTGCCAGTTAGGGAATTTGTTGGACTAAGAAGTAAAATGTATGCTGTAATTTTAGATGACAATAAACTGACAAAAAAAGCAAAAGGTATTCCTCGTGGATATGTAAAAAAAGTGTATGAAATTTGATGATTTTAAAGCTGCGCTAAATACCTGCACTAATTTTATTAAAACAAATGTTATCAGAACAAATCATCACAAACTTTGAAACAGATACAATTATAAAACGTGGACTAAGTATTTTGACGACAAACGCTATTGCGAGGACGGAATTAATACGTTAGCTATTGGACACCATGCCAGTACCAGAGGTAATATATTCAATATCATCTTTAATTAATTTTGTCTACACTTTAGAAATAATGTTCGAAAATTTAACACTAGCTGATGGAGTTAGTAGAAATATTAAAAAATAATGGTTAATGCCCAGTAATTATCATTGAATTTAATGATGAAAATTCAGTATTTGTTTTAGAAAATTTGATAGAATGAAACTCTCGCTTATCAGATCAGATAACAGCAATATTTCTTGAAAAGTTGAGAGGTGAGCTTATGCTGAAATACGATAATCTTCATGATCAGATCAGTCAAGAAAAATATACCAAAATAAATATTGACCTAAACCGGTCCAAGGTTTTTGCAAAAGGTTGTAAGTATTTTATCAACAGGGTAGCAATGAAAGAGTTATTTGAATTTCACCGAAAAGTAAACAGAAAGTTTAATTTTATTTGTATATATACGATAATGAATTATTTCTGATAGCTACTGTTGATATTTTAAGAATAGGTGATGAAATTCTTTAAAAAATATAAAGGGCTTACCTGCTCACGTACAGATCCACTTGCTGAATGAACACGGAGAATAATTTTGCCTGCCTTTTATAGCGTTATAACGCCTACGCGAAATTTCCATTGCGTAATCTTTGGAATTTCCATTACGTTATCTTTGGAATCTCCGCGATCTTTTACCTGACAAAGTTATATATTTTCTGGAAATTCCGTGATGAGTCATTCTGGAATTTCCGCGATCTTTTATCTCACAAAGTTATATATGTTCTGGAAATTCTGTAATGAGTCATTCTGAAATTACGAGTAGTAGATGGAAACCAGGTGGTTCTAGATCAGAGACCCCTTTATTTAGTCATATGAAAGTCATCATCGGAGCTGAAGAAAATAGAAGGGTTTTGGAGGGGAAAGGAGGGTTTCTGAACTTAAAACCTGGTTTTCCTCTACTACTCTGATGACGGTACGGAAAATTCGTGAAGAGAAACCATGCAGTTGGGCGGTTGATAGATAATTGGAAATTTTGAGGTCTGTGGTCTTGCATTGATTAGGGTAAAATTTATATATAGAATGGACACGTCGGGCTTTCTAATTTACAACTGAAGTTGTATGGAAGTCTGGAAATTTGGGGTAAACTTATGACTTCTAGCGGAATCACGCCAGGGTGTGACACCGCTCGGTCAAGCAAACACCCCTGACTTGTAACAATATATAATGTACACATGCAGGCCCGGCGCGTGGTGTTTTTCTTGTGCGTGCGATGAATGTTTGGCGCCTTACCAGGCGCCTTTCCAAATTTTTTTTTCTTTTCGAACAAATTGCGAATAAAACGAACAGGAAATGAAAGGCGCCTGTGTGCATCGCGCACTTCGCACACACAACAAGCCGGATCTGTACACATGTATATATGCATGTACGAGTGTGCTTGGGATTGTGGGTATGCATACGTAAGTCTTATGCAGTCTTTAGTATTTATTGAATGTTTGTAATTTCGATAGATTTGTTTTTCGCTATGTACTAAACGTGTGACCGTCAATGATTTTAACAAATGTATATGTATATACTTGCCGATGGCCAGTCGGCTAAAAGCAAATAAAGTTCTTTCCTTTCCTTTCTCTATGATATACTTTGACCACATTAACAGGTGAATATTGACGCACAAAAGAAACTGAAACCAACAAAAAAAAATTAGATACGCATGGATAGACATTGGTTATCTGATGATAACGGTTCTGCAAACGATCTTATGGAGCAGATGTAACAAAGAAAGCAGATCGAGATTACCTCTGTCACATTCACAGTCAGCTTAAACAGGTACAATTTACTTACTCTTTTCAGGCTGTTTTGCAATTATTATTAAGATATTTTTAAAAAAAATTAAAAAAAATACCACCACTTGAGTCACAATTCAAAACACATAAATACATACACGCATAAGTACATACACACATACGTACACAGATTTTGTCTTTTAGAATGGATGCTCTGATTACGAGTTACATATATGCAACAAATTTATCCCATATATTTGTTCTCTCAGTATATTCCACTGTTTGTAGCATTTCATTTTCTCCCTGTTCTATTATTACACTCAGTAGTAGACTAATAGGCTGATCTTGGACCAGAGACCCAACTCCCCCTAGTTAAACATTTTTTGTGTATCCGATGAATTAGACATTTTGTGTACCTGATTGTTTTTGGGGAGTTAGGTCTCTGATCCAAGGCCAGCCTATTAGTCTACTACTGAAATATTTTAAAGTTTAGACAAAATTTCATATTGAACAATGAAATATTATATAATATGGGCTATCCGTCAACGTCAATAAGACATGTTGGATTTGATCTAACAAACAGATTTTGTAAGAGATTTGATTCAATAAAATAAGCCTCATGCTATACTGGCATAAAACCTAAAATAATAAGCGACTGTATTAAAAAAGTTGGATATCATATATCACCAAAATATGGGTCAGTATGGTTATTCGCAACTGAAAATGATGGTTGGTCAGATGATTTAATGACATTTATTGACAATATGGTTGATATTTTATTTGATAATGATATAAGTCAAAAATAAACAGCAGCGGTGACGTTCGGTCTACCATTCCACTGGGGTCCCTTCTGCCGGTAAAGTCTTTACCAATAAGGTCCTAAGAGTCCTTTCAGTAGACATACCCCCAGGCGAATTCCTAAACGAAACGAAACTTTAGAAACTCAGAGGGCTGTCTATTTCGGGCACTCAAAGCATACCCCCAGGAGAATTCCTAAATATCCGAAACCGAAACTTTGGAAACTCAGAGGGCACTCTTTCATTGGTTAAGACCTGTCTTATGGTCCACAGGCAACTTATTGAGACTTTTTGGTCCGGCGAACATTCTTTCTGAATGCCCTTGTATGGGGTACCCTTCAGTGAGGTCACAAGGTCACGAGCTCACATCACCCTGCTGTTTATTTTTAGACGGCACAAACACATAGTATGATTTATGATTATATACATATGCTTATATGCTTATGATTATATACATATGCTTATGATTATATACATATGATTATGATTATATACATATGATTATATGCATATGCTTATGATTATATACATATGATTATAACGGCACATACATAAACTTATCCTAAGAGACGGCACAAACATAAACTTATCCTAAGAGACAGTACAAACATAAACTGAATTAACTTAACTCTAAGGACAGCACACATAAACGGGGCCTTCTCTACGTTCAACAGATTTTTGCACACTCTCCCCCAAATCAAAACCCGGGGAGTGCAAAAGTACACCCACCAAGTGGTGACATGGTGGGAGAGTGCTTTTTTCTGTTGAAGTTCGAGCTTTGGGAGGACCCCAGTATATATAAGGCTGTATTGTATATAAGCTGACTAATAGTTGGAAATCTAAAAGTAGCATACACAGTAGGCGTGGTCTATTTGTTTTTGTATTTTTTTAATCTTAATTATTATCGTTAAAAATATATGAGCGAAGAAAGAAACTTGATAAAATCATAAAATTAAAGATAATGTTTCTTTAAAAGGACAACAAAGAAAACATTATTTATCAGTAAATAAAAATAAACAAAATACAAGGTGAATAAGCAGAGTTGTCTCCTTTGAATACAAAGAAGACAGACTTCTAACGCTTTATATATTACAGACAGACAAACTAATACGCCACAAAATTACCACACAAAATTGAACTCAATTTTGCAATTTTGCTAATCACTTAACAGACAAAACGAGCTCACCAATCACCAGCTGCGCTTTACAGACAGTCTGAAAAATCAATACAGTGCATTCGTACCAATCTAGAGCAAGCTGAACGGTATTATCTCCCTTCTATAATACCCAAGCGCTAAAGTATTAATTCCATCTTTACAATATCTTTTATCATCAAAATTATTAATTCCACGTTTTATTATTGTATCTGTCTCAAGCTTATGATGATTCGTTCTAGTAACATTTGTCTTAATAAAACTGACATTATTGTTTAGCGCGGTTTTAAAATCATTAAAATTCATCATCTTTTCCACATATCCGCGAGGGATACCTTTCGCTTTCTTTGTAAGTTTATTATCATCTAGTATGACAGCATACATCTTGCTCCTTAATCCAACAAACTCTCTCACCGGCACAAACATAAACTCTTCTTTCATTTTACAAATAGCTTTTTTATTCGTATTATCATTAAATCCACTACCAGTCGGATAATCTGATAAATCAAATAAATTTTATTGTTATAAATATCCTCATAGACATCTTCGCATTTTATATTATAAACTAGTGAATCTGTATCAGTAAATAGCAACTCTGAATCTGGCTACTGCTTTTTAGTAAAATTATAGTGAAAGTCGTACATTAGCCACTTTGATATATCAAGTACAGCTGCACCAACATAAATTGGTTTATTTAACTTTAAATTTGTCTTTCGTCGTTGTATTCAACAAGATTTTCATTAAATATTTTCATGCTGACAAAACCATCATCATTAACTAATTTATTTCTGCGACTTATATCATTTACACGATTTCGATAGAGACCCTTTTCCTAACATTTTCCATCGTCTTACCAAACACCGAGTTGTTCATCAACTTGAAAAAGTTTTTCTCAAAGTCGGTTTTAGCCACAGCACGACGTTTCGTATTTAAGTCAATATAATTTGACATCCACCTCAACGGATTGAATTTTAGCACACGATGGAATTTTCTCAGAATTAGTACAGCATCTACTGCTTGTTTTAAATTTTTGTAATGTATCACGTAATTTCTTTTATTTAGCAAATTTGGAACTAACTTATTAACAATGGAATTTTTTGCTGTTGTCATAGCTCGTTGCTCAGGTGATAGTAAACTGTAATCTATCATCATCGACTCTGCATAAAATGGGTAGTCGTTGTGTAGATTATGTAACGAATTAGGGTAATCTAAATCGACTTCAATAAAATAACTGACATCGGAAAAATTATCATTTTTCATTTTTAGGTAAATCTTTTTCAGTTTCTTTAAGAAATTGATCTGGAGATATCCAATGAAATCCACCGCACGGCTTTGGCTCTGACATGGCCCAGCCATACAAATTCACACAGTCTAGATAAATAATATAACTTGATGGGAGATTTTTATCATAATTTTTTATATGTTTATTATTAGCTACTGCATATGTTTTTGTTATAACGCTAATTTCGCCTCTGATACCTTTTTCAATAAAATTAAACATATTAACATCTGTCAGGAGATCTAATTCTATTTTGCTTGTTTTTAGTAGAGCGTCCCACGACAGCCCGGGAGCAGAATAATACCAGCAAGGATCTAGTCCATAATTACTGTAGCTTACTCGACGAAAACTTTCAAAAACATCTGCTAGTAATAAAACATCTGTTTTCAAATATATATCATGATAATCACCAAATGTTTTACAACTAAATTTATTCCAAATATTTTGTGCATATTTATATTCGTCGTCTGATACATCTTCATTTTTTAGCTGCGAGTAAAATTTGTCTTTGTCTGGCAGAGAAGTTTCATCAAATCTGCTCCAATCGTCGAGATACTCATACGGAAAGATACCTTTTTTTGTCAGTAGATTAAATTTATCACCAAGGCAACTTTGTAGATTACTGAAACTACTACAACCTTTTACGAGCTCGTCTAATGACGCCGCCATAAATTGCAGACTGTCAATAAAACGTAATTTACCGAGAGTAACTGACATATACTTTTCAGAATTATTTGGAATACATTTTATTTTATTATTTAGTTTTAGTTTAGATTTAATTTCCTCGTTACCAAAAGCTTCTACAATGATATGACTGTCATAGCCACGAAAGTTATGTAAGACGATAGGAATAAACTTTGGTGCATGAAATTTTAGATTACAATTATTATGAGCTGCCCCACGATATTGACCGGTCAGATGACAATGATCACGAACTTTATCATGCACTCCGTTTGAGTCTAATAAAGATTTTTCGCAAATATGACAATCAACCGCTTCGTTAAATTCAAGTTGTTGTTTAGATGTTATTTTCATTGGAGCTGTTTTAAATAATTTGTTAGAAATTTTATTAACATCGTCTATCAGATTTTTTAATAACCATACCGCCGGACTTTCAGATTCACTATCCTTACATCTATATAACTTAATCGGACATGAAAACTTTTCGTCGACGCAACAAACTACTTTATAAGCTACTCCGCATGGAACATGTTGCTGTATATTTCTTGTACTCGATTTATTAGGATTATTTTCAGCGCCAGCCACTGGAACGAGTAGGCACTCGAACTCCGCATAAATAATGAAAGGTATATTTAGTTTATGATCATAATTTTTAAATTTTAAGACTTTTTCTTTTTCGCTTGGCATAGTTATTCTTTGAACGTTGATACAGTACTTAATATGCTCCTGTAGTTTTTCATTTTTAGAAAAACCCTGCAAACATTTATAACAGAAATATTTCTTTTTTCTATTTTTATTATACTGTCTGCCAACTAAGCCGTTAAAGTTTTTTATCCAAACGGAATGTCCTTTATAAAATAATAAATTTATTGTCTTCTGTGTAGCAGTCTCTGAAATATATCTTGGGTAAACATTTTCTCGCTCATCTAGTCCAAAAACATTTACTGAGATATTATTTTGTTTTTCAAACTTTGGCATCTGATTTTCTGACACTGGAAAAGTTATTCCATTAAAATATAGTTCGTTTTTATACGGCAAATACTTTTCAATTCGGTCACTGTGGTCACTCTGTGGATGTCTCTGAGATAAAATTGACCAACGAAAACATTGGTCGTCGTTGTTTTTGACATTTATACAGCATTTTTTGTTTTAAATTTTTGTTGGCAGATCAACGTAAGAACTACCCCGCAGTACGTTATATTTTGCCGTATGAATTAAAACTTCTTTTATCATTTCAAATTTCCAACCTGACCCAGATGAAGTAAATTCTTCCAATTTTTTATTTATTTCTTGGTGTATTTCATCGGCGACTGCGGCAATGTTTGTTCCGGTTAATATTTTTCGTGATTTAGCTGTTAAATATGGCTCAGAAAGTTCTTTATCAAAACTTGTATTTTCAAAAATTATATCAAGCATATCTTTTTCGATTGCGTGTAATTTTGATAAAATCGTATGATACTGTACTATTAGTTTGATACTTTTATGAGTTGCAAGTTCTTTAGATACAACAGGCTGTAAAAGATGATATAAATTTGTAGAGTTAAAATTTGCTAAAACATTTTGATCATCAAATTTGTAACTGTTGTCGTATCCTGAGAATGCACTAGCAATTTTTTCTGCTTTGATAATGCTCTTTTTAGCAATATCGTGCAATTTTAACATTATATATAGTATTTTTATATTTAATTGATTTCTTTTAACTTATTTTTCAATTAGAGATATAAAATCCCTATAGTATAATGACAGAAATTTTGAGATATATCAGAATGACAGCGGAAGAGCAAGAAACTTATCATGATCACCCAAAGTACAACTTATATGCTGCAAATGCACTTGGTTCGGTTATTAACATAAAATCTCAAAAATCGGTAGGAAAACCAACACCAGCTGGTATGATAATTAGTGTAAAAGGTGATGATACAGATATCACCGAAATGTTCAGAAAAGATTTTATTTATACTTTGTTTTGCGATGAAATTCCAGCTGGACAGAGAGTCTATAGAGTCAATAATTCGATTACTGATGATAATATTGAAAATTCAGCGTTACAAGATGAATATCAGCCTCATCCTGCGTTTGATTTATATGAGGCATCTGACAGAGGGATTATACGAAACAAAAAAAACTAAAAAAGTATTAGGAAGTTTGCAAACTACTGGATATTTAAGTTTAAGAGTTAGGGGAACAAAAACAGATTTTGTTAATTATTGTAATCACCGTTTTGTGTTTGAAACTTTCAACGGCGCTATTTTAAATAATTTAGTTATCGATCATATTAACAGCATTAAATCTGACAATCGCATTGAAAATTTAGATTTAGTAACATATCAAGAAAATAGTAGAAGAGGAAATACTGGAAATAATAACTTTAGTAAGGTTAGACCAGTTATTTCAGTAAATCTTGAAACTCATGAAGAAATAAAATTTAAATCGATCACAGCTGCTGCAAAATATCATAAGATTAATCCAGCTAGAATAAAAGATGTTGCGGATGGGGCACGAAAATCAACAACGTCAATGTCAACCTTCGACAGATTTAGTTTCAGATATGATGATTAATTATATTTCGTAATTCTGTCTTAGTAAGACAGCTGTGGGTAAACATCAAAATATCATCTTTATCAAATTTTAATGTTATAAATGAACTTTCATTAAGTTTATTTTTTTCTGCCGTCGTTAGAAGTATTCTGTCATTTTCGCCTTGTATTATATTCACATTAACATAATATGCACTATAACCAGACAAACATTTTCTAACTGCTTCGGCTGATTCTCTGTAATTTAATATATTAACTTTTTGATGATATTTAACCTTAGAAGAAATTTCAGTTGGAATTTCAGTAGATTTTGTTTCGCTGGTCATTATTATTTATAATTAGATAAAAGTATATTATAATATGAACTTGATGAAAAGACTTGCTGATATATATTCGGAAGATACAATCGCCACAAAATTACCACACAAAATTGAACTCAATTTTGCAATTTTGCCAATCGCCAGCGATAAATTTTCTAGCTATAACGAAAACGATATTTTGTACAACAAGTCCGACGATGAAGTAGTTGCCTTCACTGACAGAAAAAATTACAGCAGACCAACAACTGGACGATATAATGTTAAGTATCACATTACTAAAAAAAATAATAAAATTTAATTATACTGTTGCCGAACAACAAATATTTTGGAAGCTTATCAAACCTTTTTTAAATCTGAAAATAACTGGCTATCAAAGAAATATAAAATATGATTTTATTTTTGTTAAAATATTTAATTTAATGCCAGTTGATAATACATGAAAATTATATTTAATTTCGTTATGTAAAACTATCAAATGTAAATCTGTACTTGCGAAATACGAACAAATTTATAAAATTCTAATTTTGTATCACCATAAAATTACAGGTAATTTTGTATCGACTTAGTTGGTACCCAGCTATTAAATTTATCGCTATACCCGCGCCACTTAACTAAACTTTTGTTGCCGCGTTTTCGGATAAATTTTTCAATAACAAATACGTCTTGGGAAGTTTTCTGAAGTTCCTGCTCGTAAAAACTACCGCTTATAGGCTCATCTAATAAATCTTTTAGCGCGTATGTCACTGGTATTGTTAAAAGTACTTTATCAACAACAAATACTTCTTCGCTTCAGTTTGGAGTAAATCCCTTTTCAAATGTTTTTTTCTCCAGAGAAATTCTAACTCGATCACCAACTTTAAATTTATGTCTTCAATACATGTTTTCGTTTGCTAATATCGGATTTTTAATTGCGTCTTTCGGCGACATTTTAATGGTTCGATGTTTCGTATTATTATATTCGTCAACAATGTTCTGTAAATTGTCAATATATTTACCCGTATTTTTAACCGTCAAATACTTATGAATATTTTCGTTTAGTGTGCGATTAAATTGCTCGACGACAACGTTTTTACCTAACATATTTTTTGATGTTATTTTGGAGCAAAAACTGCTCGAACTTTTTATTAAAAAATTCTGCTCCGTGATCAGTCCAGATTCTATTTGGTTTTCTTTCTGTGTTTGTTATTATTAACTTTAGCGCATCATTTATTGACGTTCCAGTCTTATCTGAAATTGGCACACTAAAAGCATATTTACTAAAAATGTCTACAATATTAAAAAGATATCTCTTATTATTGTTAAATTCGGCTAGATTTGACACATCAACTAAATCTATCGCCCAGATATCATCAACGGCATTTGAGACAACTTTACGTCGCGGAAACTTTTTTTTTTAGGTTTGTGTAGCTCGGACGCAAGATCATCATACAATTGTCTAGACTTTCCAAGCCCAAGTTTATATTTTGCTCCAATAAAACCCTGCACCAACTTTCTATCAATACGCTCTCACATATTTACAGGTTTCATATCACGAAGTTCGTCTAACATTACTTTATCGCAGCTGTGTTTATTTTGTTCGCTGTCTGGAAGTTCAATGTCTCTGTAGCAGATATCATGGCGCATAGCTATTGCATCAACTTGATTGTAAGGCTCTTGTCCTGGCAGCGGATTATCATTTTCATCTAGTTGGTTATCAAGAGGATTATAAGGTCCGGTGTATTTATGGTCTGGCAAGGTCCAACCGCCTTTTGGTTTCGGTAATTTGCCAATTACTTTATGTATATCTATACCAAAACCAATTATTTCTCTGTTGTTGCATTGTTGACAATATGTGACAATTTTATTTTGCTCGAGACATAAATCTCTGTCAGAGTCGCACTTGGATATCATTATATATTTTCAGATTTATAATAATATATGTTTTCAGATTTATAACTTTCAGTCGTCTATTTATTTTCAATCGTCTACTAAAATAACCTTGTCAGGGCAACCAGCTCCGGACAATTTCTTTAAAAACATACTTTTTCTTTTTCTGCAGATTGCACAAATACTTTTTAGCATCATCCTCTTGTTCTTTGTTTTTTCTGTTGTTTCATTGATATTTTCTGTTTTAGCTTTACATTTGAGACAATATGTTGACATTATATATTTTTAATTTAGATAAAATTAATTAAAAGCTTTAGGTAGCTTTACAGAAATTAATTGCAAGCTTTTAGGTAGCTTTACAAAAAATTAATTGCAATCTCATCATTGGCGTGAGAAGGATGATTGTCAAATTGTAAAATAAAATTTAAAAAATCAGAGTTCTTCAAACTCGCGGACATCTGTTTTATAAACATCATGCAATAATATCCACAAGCAGAAGTTCCAATAGGTTGAAGTTGATTAGACGAATAATTAATTACTTTATATTTTTGAGATATATATTTTTTAATTACGTCACTTGGTGGAAGTCCAAATGAGTCAAAGTAATTATTACCGTAAACTGCTACCCAATGTGTGCCAGATCCGTCGTTGAAATCTTGTATATTTATCATACAAGAACTTGGTGCCGCATCAGGCGATTTTATCGCCACAAGCTCATCTTTGGAATAAACTCCGTGGAAATTTTTTACTTGTTTTAGCTTATCAAGTATATCAAAATTACTTAACGGGGTCTCGTGCCCGGTAATGTTAGTCCTCGTCCTATTCCCAGCAGATTTGGCAGTAGACTTCCCGCTAGCCCCTCTAAAAGTGGAGCTATTGGAATAAATCTTCCTTTGGTTGTTCTTCGACGTCGCGGTGTCTTTTTTTCGTTGTTGTTTTCTTTTTGCTGTTTTTCGTTTTGGCATTTTATATTTATCAGTCACATAAAATTACAAGTAATTTTCCTAATTTTGTTACTTAAACTTGCAAAAATTGACAATTTTGTTACTTAAACTAAATAAGTTAAACTTACAAAATTGGTAATTTTGTTACTTAAACTGAAAAGTTCAACGAAACATTAAACTAAAAAGTTAAACTGAAACATTAAACGAAACATTAAACTAAAAAGTTAAACGAAACATTAAACTAAAAGTTAAACGAAAATTTTCTTTATACCACTGCCAACAATACCACTACCAACAATACCACTGCCAACAATACCACTGCCCTCAACTGCTTTTGTCGTTGCGCCTGATACTGCTCCAGATGCTGCTGCTAATCCTAATGTACCTAACACCTGCAAAAGTTTTGGTAATAACGTTCTGGCTATTACAGATAGTGCCGGACCGAAGAAGCCGCCATGTTTTGCCATTGCTGTTATTTGTGTGGCACTTAAATTTAAAACAAAAGGTTTGCTGCGGTTATACTTATTTACTTGTTTTTTGGTTAACATTAATTTTGTTAAAGTACCCGCTGAGTTAGGGTTGATTTTTAATGATACCTGCCTCTGTTTTGCAACAGCAGCTGATAATTTTTTAACTTGGCCATCAGTAAAATATATTTCTTTTACAATATATTTTGTCATCTTATATTAAAGTTACAGATTCAACTTTTACCGACATTTTACCTCCGACATAGTCGACTGTAACTACTCTGTCGCTGATCACTAACGCGTACACGTACAACTGTGCCACCGGAACTGCTCCGAGAGTCCATGTGATTTCAATATCAGCAGTTGAAAATACATCTCTTTCATTTTGTTTACTAACATCAAAATGAAATATCGGATAAAGTGTACGAAACTCCTCTACTGATATCTGAGATCCATCTCCGACATCTTGATATTTTCGTATTGCGTCGAGTACGTACATGTAAGGTCGAGTAACATTTTTATTAGCGTCATCTGCAAAATTGCATTCTATCGCTCGTTCTGGATATTGCTTTGAATTTATTCTAGCATATATGCGTCTGACGTCAGCGTTATCAAATATGGTATTATTTTGTTGTTGGTTGCCACGTCGCGCTTGTTGCTGAAATACAACAAATAATTGTCTTGGCAGTTGTTCACTTGATGTTGTTGTGACTCGCCATGTGTAGTCGGTGGTATTTTGAACAGCTGTTTGATATATTTTATGTTGCTGAAAATGAATTTTGTTTGTGCGGTTTTGAAGAACTTCATCTAGTTCGAGCGATTTTGTTACTGTCGGTGTTATTCGCGGCATCCAAAGTGCAAGTTTGTTTATAACAAACTGTACATCAGCTCCGCCTGACCTAAACAGGCAGTCGTTTTGTTCTGATCGATCTAAAATAAGTGTATGTTTAACTCCACGAAATACTTTGTTGTAATCGCGACAAAAACCGAAAATCATACTTAATGGCAGCATCATTGTAATTTGACGTGATCCTGCTGCAAGTGCCTTTCTTCTGGTATAACCGTCATTATAACGTGGATTTTTTACGTTAATTGCTTTATTAACTAAATCTAACATTGCAACACCGTCTTCGGCTGCTCCTGGTGGTGTTATACCAAAATTATTACAAGCAGCAATAAGTGAGACTTGTAGCGTTTTGATCAGCTGCTGCAGCTGGTGAGGCTATACCAAAATTAGCAGCATTAGCGATAAGAAACTCTCTTACAATTGGAAAATCTGCAGCGGCATCAGCTCCGTGTACTAAAACACCTTTGGAGAAAAGTTCATTTGGTACGGCTAAACCACCACTTCCCGTATCTTTAAACCACATCATGTTAGTTGCAGTTGATCTATAGTAATCATCAGAAAACGAAATAGTATTTAAGATTGTACTTGCAACTTGTAAGTGACTTGAAATATCCTCAACAGTTTGATTGGCCAGCTGATATCTGGCACTTTTAAATAAACACCAGCCATTATTTACAAGAGCTACTTCTATTCCGGCTGCAATTGCAACAGGTGGATTAGCTATTGTCATAATATGGCCGCGAACTTCCAATACTGCCTTGTGTGGCAGTAGAAATACATCTTCGTCTCGGGTATTAAATGTTCTGACACCAATTTCATTTGGCTCATTAGAATTTTCGTCGAGATACTCAACATATTCAAATTCTGTTACGGTGTTGTCCTCGTCATAAGTTTCTGTTAAATCGAGATAATTTTTGACAGACATTTTTTATTTATTAGATTACATAATTTTCTAACGGTTACTATGTAATTGGCGTTGTTGCCTTAGATATTAACTTTTGTATAATTTGCTCGCCCTTTGGTGATAAAAGTTTTTTTTGTTGTTGTTATCATAGCACTTTTAGTTCTTTTGTTGGAGCGATTTCTGATATAACTTGTTTGATTGTTGGTGGTGATCCACTTTGTGGTACACCGCTTTGCGGTACGCCTTTAATTTTATCAGTTATTTTTTGTCCCACTGCAGTTCCGGCTGCAGATGCGGCTGCAGTTGCAAAAGCTTTTGACGCGTCGAGTGCAATTGGTGCAACTTTATGCGCGATTCCCGGAATACTTTCAATAATTTTAGCAAATATATTCCCCAAAAATCCACCAATAATTTTTCTTCGAGAAACTTATTTTTGTTTCATTATATCTGAGGTTGCATAATTTTATTACCAAATCTTTTGCATTACTAAAATATATTTACTATGTCAATCACGAAGTCGCAATAACTTTGTTATTGTACGCGTAGGTGTAAATAGTAAGTAACAACCTCGTTATTCAGATCCAGCGGTCGTCCAGATTGATCTGTCAACTGCATATTTATACTCGTTTTTTGATTTTCAATATTTAGCGGATAATAAATAACTTGTCGCGGACTAATTTGCATGAGCGATCCCGGTGGAACATCTGGAGAAAAACTATACATCGTTTGTCCTTTACTACCCTGGGCTGAGTAAGATCCAGATGCAATGGAGCAATTTATCAGTGTTGTATTTACGTCAGTTATATTTACCGGAAAATCACCGTCATATGTTTTAGTTTGTCCTGGTTCAGAGCTATATCTTTTACGAGTATCAAATCCAATCAGCGACGCTATGCTCTTTGCTGATGAAAAATCTACTTCAAAACCATTTTTTGATGTTATTCTGGCGCGTAAAGTATTATAATTTGGTGTTAGCTCAAAATTGTCAGCGTCACTTTTATCAAAAAATGTTATTAATTCGCGTATCGTCTTATTTAAATCGGTTATGTTGTAGGTTCCTTGCGGAATAAAAATTTCAACCCAACCACGGCCTCCGTTGGAGGGAGTATAAAACGTAAATTCATCATTGACATCAGTTTTCACGTTAGCCATGGAATGCCAACACGTACACGAAATTAGTCCAATTTCATACTGTTTTTCAGTATCAAGTTGTATTGGCGGAATATAATTTACTGAAAAATTTGCGCTATCTTTAGCTAACGCGGCCGTACTAGAGTCTAGTAATAATGTTGTTGACATTGTTATATATAACATTTTACATAATTAAGTCGCTATGTAAAGTTTCGTATTCATCAGATGTCAATAAATTTTCCGATCTTAAATGATCAAGTATATCAATAATTTCATTATCAATTTCAGCGCCAACATTTCCAGCTTCCTTTGATGATATCAACAGCATTAATCTGCCTATCATTTCAGCAGTTGATGCAAATATTTTTACACCCGTTCCGGTTATTTTACTTTCAGTTTCCCCTGGCGATGTAACCAGTGGTTGTTCAAGTGATCTTTTTAAAGCTTCTTCTTCCATTATTCTCTTACCCTCAGCCAACAATTGTTTATTATATTCTAGTCTTTCCTCATCATAAAATTTTGCTTCAGTATCTATAGTACTAAAGTGAGTATCACTTTTATATTTTTTGTTTAATTTTTTTATATTAATAATAACTTTCTTATAAAGGTCAGCAATAATTGCGTCTCGACGTAATCTAATATTTTGCTTATAATTTTCATTACTTGGTGTTATATTTTTAATATTATCTTTATCTTCACCTTTATTTATTATTTCTTTTAGTTTTTCTAATTTTTAATCGGCCTTAAATTCATCTTTTGTAATATGATATAATCTAACATTTTTGTATCCATACTCTTTATTAAAATCATTATATTCGGAATTGTTTTATTCTATCAAATATATTTCTTCTATCAAATTCAAATTTTTTTCTAAGATCTTCTTTTTCAACATTTTTTTCTATATCTTCTAACTTTCTTCTAATCGGCCCAGTTGTTACACTTGTTAATTTTCGTTCAAGTTCAAGTGGATTATTAATCAGACGATCTATTTCAGCTTGTCTAGCAACAGGATCAGCAATATGTGCTGAAAGTTCTTCAGCTAATCTTTTTTTTTCCTCGTCAGATCTACCAATAATTTTTGCGGCAGCTGCTTCTTGTTGTTCTCTAACAATTCCGACAAAACCTTTTTCCTGTAGTTTCTTAAGTTCTTCTGGAGACATTGTTTGCACTTCAGGTTGTTTTCCAAGTAGGGCCTCAGTGACCGGTTTGAAAATCGCGGCTGTTGTTTCTTCTGCAGACACTTGGCCACTTCGTGCTTCTTGAATCATCTTTCTAAGTTCTTCTTTAGATTTAGCAAGTTTTTTCAGATTTTCTACATGTTTTCTGTATTTTACTTGTCTTTCCATAATTATTATATATAAATTTTATATAAAACAAAATTGGGAAAATTATAAATAATTTTCAATACAACATCGAAACATTTTAGCTGGATTATGCGTTATTTTATCAAATAAGAAAAAGTTATATTGATCCGCTGTCGCTTTGTGATAAAGTTCGATAAATTTATCTTTTGTCACATCACCACATTGCTCTTTTGCAATATTTCTAACGTCAACATTGTCCAGTCCCGGGAATAATATAAAACAACCAGTATTTCGCCGAATAAATCTGTCGACGTTGTAAAAACTTTGGACTAAATAAACAGAATTACATTTCTTATTACGTGATAGTGAAAAATATTAACTTATTTTATTCATCTCTTCATTATTTAACGGAATATCATCAAAAACTACTATCTTATGCTCGGACGAACAATAAGGTAAATGACAATCTGGAAGTTCATTGTTATGTTTATGTTTCACCAACCGCTCTGTATCAAAATTTAATATCGGCGACGAAGTTGTCGTTAATTTTGCCATTGTTTGTTATATATTTTATGTTATATTAAATAAATAATGAGCCATTATACAAAATTTGGAACAACATTAGGAGATTCATCGGCCATAATAACAAACGGCAATATTGATTTATCCGGATACCTAAAAAAATCTGGTGATACAATGACAGGAAACCTGTCCATGTCAAATGTCAAATCAGCGAGTAATAGATTTAGAAACAGATTATCCGCCAATAAATGTTGTTGATACACAAGCTGTTAGTTATAAACAACTAAAATCCATCGACGGCAATAAACTAGATAAATCTGGCGGAATTTTAAGCGGCAACTTAGATATGTCAGGGAAAAAAATTATAAATTTAGAGACTGGATATCCACCGGCAAACTTAAATCAAACTCAAGCGGTAAGTTATACACAACTAAAATCTGTTGACGATAATAAGTTGTCACTGACAGGCGGAACTTTAAGCGGCAACTTAGATATGTCAGGGAAAAAAATAATAAATTTAGAGACTGGATATCCACTAGCAAACTTAAATTATACACAAGCGGTAAGTTATTCACAGTTGAGGTATGTGGATGATAACAAACTTGATAAAATCAGCGGAACGGTTATAGGTAATATTAACATGTCAAGGAAAAAATTATAAATTTAGAGACTGTATATCCGCCAGAAAACTTAAATCAAACACAAGCTGTAAGTTATGCACAACTAAAATCTGTTGACGACAGTAAACTTAACAAAGCCGGCGAAACAATGACAGGTAACCTTGCAATGAGCAATAATTCAAAAATAACTGGACTACCAACAACCTCACCACAAACCGATGCTGATGCTATTAGTTATGCTCAGCTAAAGGAAGAACTTACCCCATATTTTAAGAAATCCGGTGGACCAATGTCAGGTAATATA